>JBBMJY010000004.1:22582023-22597821 GCA_037833715.1 Toxotes lorentzi | reverse complement strand
AGTTAAAGGACGAGTCCTGATCAGCGAGATCTATGAGGCCAGAGCAACATCATCCACAGTAACTGTCTCATTAGACATGGATCCACGGAGCTGTGACTGGATCCAGAGCCGAAGACAAACCTGGGCTTAGTTTTATTTTCCTCTTAATGCAGAGTAACAGGCTGCTCTGGCATCACAGAGACTGAACCACATGATCTAAGACGATCCTTCCAAACTGAGCTGGATTCTTCCTGTTTGGTGGAACGTCACATCCTGTCAGGTTTTCCTGTAGTTTGCTTTAATATGTGAGTTTGGGAGTTAAACCACGGAGCAAAGGTCTGTGAGTCAGAGCTCTGTCAGCAACATGGTCAGTGTGTGAGGGACTGAAGTTAGAACAGGAGTCCTCTGTTACACTGAGACATGACTGAATAAAGAGCTGATGAGAACTTAATTGTAATGAAGCAGTGGTCTGATAGAAGAGGAGGGCGGATTGTTAAATGTTCAGTCTCGATGCCACATGACAGAACAAGGTGGAGGGTGTGGTTAAAACAGTGAGGAGGTTTATTTACACTCTGAGAGAATACCAGAGGATATACCAGAACAATGTCCCCATAAACCAGAATACTGGTTCTGGTATATGGTTTATATATATATATATATATATCCCTATAAACCAGTTACTAACTGCTCCTTCTCTCTCATGTAGTCCTGTGTTTTCTCTTCTCTCTGCAGGTTCATCTGCCCTCGGAGCTGTGGAGTCTGGAACTGTGTTGTTTGCCTTATTATTAGTCCTATTATAGTCTTCCTATTATTGGTCTTGTTATCATTGTTATGTTTGCGTGGAACCTGCACTGTGCTGGGTTCTCTTTCCTCCCATTCTCTCTTGGCGTTCAGGTGCCAGGTGCTTCGAGTTCTCTGACACACATTTACCTTCCGTGTTTCAGAGTCGACGGCTGCAGAGTTTAACTCTGAAGGAAAAAGGAAACAGCCAGTTTAAAGCTGGGGGTGAGTACAAACCTGTGTGTGAGGTGTATTAGTCCAGTTCAAACCAGCACATAAACCAGTGTGAACGTGTTCCTGCAGACTGGTCGGAGGCGGAGCACAGCTACACAGAGGCTTTGGCTTTGTGTCCAGTTTGTTTCAGCAGAGAGAGAGCCGTACTGTTCTCCAACAGAGCTGCCGCAAGACTGCACCTGGTAACAACACGCTAATGTAATGTTAACAAGCTAACCAGAGAGAGCTATAATGTTCTCCAACAGAACTGCTGCAACAACATGCTAGCAGTGATATTAGCAGAATGCTAACAGTGATATTAGCGGGATGCTAACAGTGAAATTAGCAGGATGCTAACAGTGTCTCCCTGTCAGGACCTGAAGGATCAGGCAATCTTGGACTGCACCAGAGGTGAGTGATGACATCATTGTGTACCTGTACAACAGCAGTTCACTGATTGATTTGTGCATTGATGAGGTCTGGTTACTATAGCAATAGAGCTGAATCCAGACTACGTACGGGCACTGCTGAGGAGGGCGGAGCTTTATGAGCAGACAGAGAAGCTGGATGAGGCTCTAGAGGACTACAAGAAGGTTCTGGAGCGAGACCCAAACCAGACCAGCGCCAGAAAGGCCTGCATGGTGAGTTCACAGACTGCTGGGACAAACTAGACCAAGGCAGGCCTGTTGCAGTTATCAGCTTATTCATCCTCTCTGAGGCTTCATCCTGAAACATCAGCTGTCAGAGATCACACTGCTGATGGCTAACCTGTCTGTCTCTCTGTCTACCTGTCTCTCAGAGGTTACCTCAGCAGATTCAGGAGAGAAATGAGAAGTTGAAGGAGGAGATGATCAGTACGTACTGCACCTGAACACACCACACCACTCTTTATTCTTGTCTCAGCTCATTAACTAGTTTAACTAGAGTTAGTGTCTTGTGTTGAGTTAAAGCTGTTTAGGTAATTAAATCACATGTAAAAGATTAAAAGCTCATTTGTGAAGTCACCTGTTGTCAGGCAACAATGAAATACTTTATCTGTCCTCTGACCTCTGCTTTCACACATGTACATTATGTCACAGTCAGTTGAAAAGGAAACTAAACAGACTTTATACCTTCCCCCCACAGGTAAGCTGAAGGACCTGGGGAACATGGTCCTGAGGCCTTTCGGACTTTCCACCAACAACTTCCAGGTGAATCAGGATCAGGAAACAGGATCCTACTCCATCAACTTTGTCCAGAACCCAAACAACAACAGCAGATGACATTACGATGACATCACTGTGGAAAGTGATGACATCACAGCAGATTGTCAACAAACCTGTGTTTTAAAGTTAAATAAAGTTTGATGAGTTTCCTGTTTAATGTGTCTTCTGCGAGCTTGTCGATAAACTTGTCATCAAGCTGGTTATTGATTGGTTATCGATTGGTTAAAGTAGGAACAGAGTAGATCCAGACACTAATTGAAACTTCAACACATTTTAATACGAACAATAAGCAAACACAAGAAACAGAGTCAGCAACATGATTTTTACTGATTATTGATGAGTATTGATCACTGAGCTCTCCGGGACAGAAGCATCTCTCTGATGTTGTCTTCAGCTTCTTTCACGCTGCGTTCAAGGTACACCTTCTTCTGCTGGAAATAAGAACAACACACAGTCAGACGCACTTACACACCTGAACACACACTGAAGGTAACACATACCTGAGGCCTGTACTACTCATCAAGATTTGTGCTTAGCAAGGTGACGTGATGGTCGCCTCTGGGGTACAGTTACGATGGCGGTTCACTTCTTACAGAGAAACATCGCCATGGTAACCAGTCTGTGTTTGTAATTTGTGCTGCTTATGCTGCAAAGACTCTGGAAAACCTGGGTCGTCTTCCTAAGCTGAGAAGTGCCATCATGTGATCGCTCGGCATCACTGCGGTCGTTCAGCTCAGTGACACCAACGTGTGGGAACACGCTGCAGGTGCTGATGCTGTTTCCTGTCTGAAAACTCTGTTACTCACAAAGGTGGTGGTGATTTTAGTCGCTCAGTGATCAGTTGTCAAACTGGACGTGGATGGATGAACGAACCAGGTAAAAAACTAATTCAAAGTCTGATTACGACTCAGTTTTCACTAAAACCTTTCAGACTGTTTAACACCTGACACACACCTACAACACCTCCACCCACAGAGCAGCTTCACCTAACACACTTTCACACACACTCTCTTCCACTGTGTGTGTGTCTGGGTTTCATTGTGTATTTTTGTACCTCGAGCTCTTTGATCTTCTCGTCAGCTGTTTTCTGTTTGTCCATCAGCTGATTATTGATCTCTTCCTTTGACTGAAGAATGAACCTGAAACACACACACACACACACAGTTTTCAGTCTTTTCACATGATCTTCCTCAGCAGATGAACGTTGCCCAGTTCACTAAGAGAGTCCACATCAGTCTGTGGTCCACAGACCATATTATTCAAACAACAATGATTAATCAGAAATAAAACAGACGAGCTGCGTTGTGTTCAGCTCATTCAGCAGGATGGAAGGAGCCGTTACAACGACAACAGAGTTTTAAACAAAGATGCTGGTTGTCATGGAGACTCACATGCGTCCGACTCCTTCGTACAGTCGCGTGTTGTCAGGCAGCGTGGTGATCTCCGCGTGAGTTAGCTTAGCATGTTTCTGGACACGTGTCAGCTGATCGATCTGCAGGTCAGCCAGCTTCACCTTCTGCTGCGTGTCGATCATCTTCACCTGCAGCTCCGAGAAGGCCTGAGGAGACAGGAGGGACCACTCTGATCACACGCACCTGAGCCACGTGACACAGGTGAACCGTGAACGGCCGAGAGAAGAAGTTGAATCTGTTCAGTGTTTCTGCTGTGAACGTTCACGCGTGGGACAGATAAAAATCACTAAACGCTGAATCCCTCTCGGACTCTGAGGGTTGAACCACATCCAGCAACGTTTCCTTCAAACTGAACCTTTTATTCGTTTGAGCCTGACACACGA
This sequence comes from Toxotes lorentzi, assembly GCA_037833715.1. NCBI lineage: Eukaryota > Metazoa > Chordata > Actinopteri > Toxotidae > Toxotes > Toxotes lorentzi. Next base: position 22,593,849 of record JBBMJY010000004.1, on the reverse strand, counting down.
AGAAATGATGAATAAAACAACGATCTGTTTCACCGAGGTCTGAACCAAATCTGAGACGCTGCAGATCTGATCCGGTCTGATCTGGTCTGCCCTCAGAACAATGATAAGGAAAACGGATCCAAGATCAGAATGATGCGTCTCATATTTGGTACCAAACCAGATTCGGACTCGGATGAAAGCAGAGCTGCAGAATATTCCAGATCGTTCTGGTTCTGTCAGAACCCCAGAGTATGAACTGATCCCGGACCCGCTGCTTCCAGAACAAGGTCTCAGGTCTCACCTGTGACCGTCCTGGTCTAACGCAGACTCTGACGCTCTGACACTCCTCGTGCTAACACTTAGCTCCTCGCGCTCAACATTTAAACCGTTGTTCATTTACCCGCCACAGCTTTGGTTAAAGACAAAGACCAGCTAACGGACGGGGACGGACAGGGGAGGACGGGGCCATGATGAAGCGGATCGTACCTTCTTCAGCTCCAGGTCTATGGGCGCAGCCATCTTCACCAGCGGTGGGCCTTATAGAGACTGCGCATGTGCGGGCACCTTCTTCCTCGTCTACTGTTTTGAACGTTCATTCGTGTTTACTGGCGACACCAACCGGTTTGGTGCGTGGACCAGGAAGACCAGCGTTTACGATCATCAAAACAAACAAACCTGATCCTGTCAGACTCCTTCCTTGAGAACTTCATCAGAACCCGATCGTGTCTCTGACGGTGTGAGCTCTGCAGCTGTCTCACCTGACACCTGCCCACAGGTTTGATCAGCCGATCAATTGATCAACCAGCATCCTTTAAACCGCCTCTGTCCTTCCATCATCTGATCTCTGTATGTCTCTGTAAAGTGACCGGAGTCCGTGTCCTTAGTCCTGCTCCTGTGTAAACTGATGGACCCTCACTGATCCTGCATCAGTTCACCTCCCACAGTCATTCACTGAAATTCTGACACTGACGCCGTCAGAGACGAACACAGGCGCCGTGAGGCCGCACCTCACTCCTAACTTCAGCTATTGGCGGCTTACAGTCCTTAGAGTTCTCTAGAGACACAGGACCAGGTTTCCAGCCTCTATGTGCTTTTATCATCTGGAAATAAAAACTCTACTCAGATTCAGTTTCACAAGTTTAATGTTCACAGCCAACATGGAGCAGAGTTTGGACATGTGATGTCAGGAGGACACACACACACACACACACACACACACACACACACACACACACACACACACACACACACACACCACTCCTGTTCTGTTTCCTGTTCCACAAACATTCACACAAAACACGAACAGTCAGCCGATGATCTGAATATAGTTTGATAACTTTAGCAGACGAAACTTAGGGAACAGTGATTTATCACTACACACATACACTGTAAATATGTTGGAAATATATGTGGACATCAGTATCTGTCTCTTCCGCTCTGTCGACTTGTCCGTCAGTGGAAGACGGTCTGTCTCCAGCGTTTGTCAGGTGTGAACGGCCACAGACAGTCGCTGATGGCCGAGGTGAAAGGTCGCGGCTCGACGCTCAGGTTCAGCAGCTCCAGACGAGAACAGTTTAACCGACTGTTGATTGGACGAAGAGCCGAGGCTGCCGGCTGCTCGGTCAGCTGCACACAGAGCCAGACACACACACGTTCATTTACGTGTAGATCAGTGATTCAGTAAATATAGTGAGTACGTATCTACACAATCAGCACTGTGTCAAAGGGTTAGACTCCATCATCAGTTCCATCAGGGCGTCTGACAGAGTGTTCGTGCAGGAGATGGTCTGGACCCCACAGAGACCTGATCTCCGCAGCAGTAGCATCCTGAAGACGTTTGACCTCTCACCCGAGAGGCTTCTTCAGCTCTGATTGGCTGACGGGTTGCTGTCAGCAGAATGAGAAACGAAACGTCTTCAGGATCTACAACCAAGTCCAGCTGCCCCTGAGTCAGCTCTTTGTGGATTCCCTCGGGTGACCTTCAGAGCCCAAACCTTTTTCACAGTCCTGTATTTTAGTAAATGTATTGATTGATATTTGTATCTACAGCTGATTAACGTATTGGCGGATATATTTACAGGTATGAGGTGATTGGACGGCAGGTTGAAGGCCTGAGCGATGGCGACGGCCATCTCGTATTTGGTCATCTGCTCTTTAGCTGAGAAATGAAAGATTCCTCTGATGGACGGGTCCTGGAAGAGAGACAGACAGGTAGTGAGACAGACAGGTGGTGAGGCCTAAAAACAGAGGCTGTGACAGACCGCTACCTGTCTCGCTCTCTCTGACAGCTTCCTGCAGACAGCAGCGACATCTCGAGTGTCGGTGGGGAATCTCTGCTGGCAGTGATCCAGAGTGCAGCTCTCCGCCGCCTCCTGCACCTTCAGCCACAGAGACGTGACGGCGCTCTCCGTCACAGACTCCACCTCCCCGAACAGGATGGGCACCCGCAGCACCACCGCACCTGACAGACAGACAGACAGGTGAGAGGAAGCTGAGAAACAGACCAGTGAGAGGAAGCTGAGGGACGGACAGGTCAGAGAGACAGACAGGTACCTGGACAGTGTCGCAGTGTCTCCCTCTCTCCCTCCAGTTTACTTCGGCCGTACACGTTGAGAGGATTCGGACTGTCGTCTTCTCCGTACGGAGGATTCCTCCCATCAAACACGTAGTCAGTGCTGATGTAGAGGAAAAACGCTCCGCACACGGCTGCAGACACACGTTACAAATACGTGATCACCGTGGTGCAAACATACAACACACAGATCCACACGTGTGCAGAGGAACGCAGCAAGGACGAAACTCAGAACACACAACCACACCAAACCAAGTGTGACGGAACCCTGATCCGGGACCCAGGCAGGGGAACCCTGATCCGGGACACACACTTGATGAATGAAGACTTTAAAACGTCTCACAGAGAAAACATGAGACTCTCCCTAACGAACACATAAATGTGCAATTAAACACACAAAAAGCACACACACACAATCTGTGACAGAGGCAGATGAACAATAAAGTTTTTTATGTTTGTTAGAATCTGTGACAAATGATCAGTCACATTGTTTGTAGTCAGTATCACTGAGTGAAACGTGCAACGTCCCGCTGACGTATTTATTTATTTCCTTCCTTCCTTCCTTCCTTCCTCAGGAGCGTGTGCATTAATAAATGTGCCTGACTTAACAACAAGACTATTTTTCATGAGTCCCTGGACAGATGCTCCCAGCAAAATATTAAAAACATCATCACGTCTCATCAGGTTCTAACGTACAAATCTAACTGTGATCCCACCATGTGACAACACCATGTGACCACTGACCTGCCTCCTTGGCGAGTGTGCTCGTGGCGTGCACGTTAAGATTAACGGCTGCCTCAGTGTGTCTCTCCACAACATCTGGGCGTCTCTCTGCAGCACAGTGGACGATCGCATCAGGCTGAGACAGAGGAGGGGGGATAATGGGGATCAAATCAAATCTATCAGAGACACATCAAAGGTAACCAGTCTGCTGTAGTCTGACCCATCACTGGCTCTAAATAATGAACATGATGATTTGTTTTACTTCATGTGTCTTTAAAGGAACATTTCTCTAAGTTCATTCAGATTAAAGCTGAGACTTCATGTAGAATCTGAACGAGCTCAGACTCAGAGCCTGAGGGACAAAAGCTGTCTGACTGTCCACATACTTAGAGCCTGGACTGCTCGAACACATCAATGGTTCTGATCAGTCCACAACATCACGAGTCCCCAGGGCTGAATATGAGACCCGTCAGGATCAGATCAGACTGGGTCTGGGTCTCTCCATCACTGACCCGTGAGTGGTGACGTCCAGAACCAGGCTGTGAACACTGACTGATGCACAGTGACCAGGGCCGCCCCTAGCCAAACGGGGGCCCTAAGCAAGATTTTCACTGTGTAGTGCAGGGTGTAGTGCAGGGTGTAGTACCTTGTACTCCTGCAGCAGCCCTCTGACGGCGTCCTCGTCAGTGAGGTCACAGCGGAGGAAGCAGGGCCTAGCTCTCCTATATCCAGTCCCAATAACCAACCAGCCATTGTTCTGAAACTCTCTGCAGACCGCTCGGCCTAGAAGACCCGTCGCCCCAGTAACCAGGACCCTCAAACCCGGGACCAGCACCTCCTCCTGAAATACACAGTACAAGTACCACATCAGTACAACATAAACTCAACAATCTGCACATGTTAGTACTACAGTAGAAGTACACCTTTAAACACATTAGGACCCACAGTATATGCAGTACTACATCAGTACTGCGGTCAATACTTCATCTGTAACAGCTGATTTCAGATCAGATCTAATGTCAATGCATCTGTTTGATTCAAAACATCACATCTGGAAAACACTGCAGGTGAAGTCAGCAGCATCAAGAGCCAGTGAAGGATTTCATTCAAATCAATCAATGACCCTACATACAGTGAAACATCTGATCAATTCACAGATACTTCTTTAACTGTATATGAGTAATTTAAAAATAAAAACTGATCTGATCACAGATCACAGACAGTCCCTCCTTCCTGTGATGATCAACACTGCATCAAACATTAGGAATGACGATCACCTGCTCCTCCTGTCACTTCCTGTCAGAATGTTTCACCTGTCCTGTCACGTACCATGATTAAACACACCCCACCCAACACACACTAACTCTTACCACCCTCTACTCTGTTTTAACTGACCCCCAGACTGAACTGTGGCTTTACTACTGAATTTTTTTCATCACCCGCGCTTTGATAACGTTATTTGACTTGGGGATTTCCAGGACTTTCCATGATTTTCCAGGACCTGCTGTGTTAGCCGTTAGCTCCGTCAGCTGTTTACAGGTGAGCGTTTACCTGAACCAGCTGCACGCGCCCGGGGCTGAACATAATCCTCAGTTCTGCGCCTGCGCGGCTCATCTCTCTCCTGCTCTGCTCAGATATGTTTCTGATATCTGTTGTTGATCGGTATCGATCAGGCAGCGTAGCTCCGCGTTTCTGATGCGCACTTTTCTCTCTCTTCCACTTCCGCTCTGATCGGGTGTTTGCCGTAAAGCAGCTGTCGCGGTGATGCTAGCTGTCAGCATGCAGGCTAACAGACTTCAGAGAACAAACACGGAAATAAAACATAAACTAAGATGAGTCCGTTTTTATCAAAATACAGAGTTTGTTCAGACATACTCGGTGAAGCGGGTTTAAACAGGACCAGGTCCGATCTGGGACCTGATTTAACACGGTTACATTATTGGTCACAACAGACAAAAGACATAAGAACTCAAACCGACGATTTACCTCCGAAACTCTGAACTCAAACCCAGGCATCTGATCCGAGACCAGGTCTCTGACCAGTACGGAACCGCAGAGTCCAGTAACAATCAGCAGAAACCAGCTGAGATCCGCAGAAACCAGTAGAACCGGGCAGGCCTCCCTCCGTCCCAGCAGACGGCTCTGTCGCACCTCTTCTTCTTCTTTGGCTTCACGGACGCTCCTCCGGCGGTTTGCTGCCCCCTGCTGTTCTTCTGCGTTTGGACATCATCCAGTTCTCAGGGTGGAGTGAGGAAGTGTCTGACTGTCTCTGAGCCTGGACGCTAATTCAGGAATGTTTCTCCAAATGCCACTTTCCCGCCCTCTGGATCCTTTCATCCATTCTTGTCTTAACGTGCTGGACAAGCATTCGCTCTTGTTCCATTATTTGACTGAAGACACTGGGCCCATGAGAGCGAGGGTTTCAAAATCAGGATCTTAACAGCGTGTTTGAACTCCTCACGAAGACGAGCTTTGCTCAGACTGGTCTCTTCCTGGAGCAGGATCTGCCCTGATTTTTTGTCCTTTTTAATTAACGCATTAGAACCAGAATGAGTTCAGTTAATGTGCCATATTCATATCTAATTATCATTTGAAATTCATTTACCAACATTTTAACATATATTGCTTTTCCGTTTTTATGTATCCCACACAAGACAAGTGCTCAGCAACACATGCAGATTATCACTACATGTCTGAAAGTAATGTAATAAATCAGTCACTAAGGAGAAACATCTGATAAACGATCAGAATCACTTAGACTGAAAAGGAAGAAGAATCAGAATAACCAGAGAAATGAGGAGCAGGAAGTCAGAACTTTATCCAACGTTAGCTCTAATCACAGGCAGAAAAATGAAGATTTGCCTCCTCTGTGGTGCCACCTCACACCTGATCCTCATATCCAGGATGAAACTGTCTCTGCGGTCACTGATCCTGGGCCTCCGGTGTTCTGGTACCAGGTCCACTCCAGCATGGTTTTTTCAGATCAGGATGTTCCTCCCAGTCACTTCCTCCAGGTTTCTCCGTCATTTCCCACACAGGAGTTAAAATCCTCTGACTGAAGTCAAAGTGGATTCTGAAGTGCTGGAATATGAACAGTCAGGGGCTTTCTCTCAGTGACCGACCCCAGTGCCTATTCTAGCAGTTGATGCACCCTTGGGGCATCTGACTGGGCCTCGTGGGTCAGGACAGGAGGCTTGTGGACATGGTCCCCTCTGAAGTCTGGCTCCAGGAGGGGGCCCTGCTCTCCCTGCTGTGAGTGAGGTGCTGCAGCTGCAGCCTCGTCTGTCAATCACCTCCTAAAATAGAAAGCTGCAGTCTGACACCAACTCTCTCTCCCTGTTAGTCTCTATGTCTCTCTACCATACTCTCTCTCTCTGGACCTGCAGTCTGTCAGCAACACTCAGCCTTGCTCGACCCTTCTCTCACTGTTTATCTGAACCTCGCTCGCTCTCTCTCTCTCTCTCCCTCTCCTGCCGGACAGTTGGGGTCTTGACACTGAACCAGTGTTGATCCAAGTTTAAACTGAACTAAACAGGAGCACACAGACCGCTCTGGGACCAGAACCTTCTCTGAACCAGCTCTGACAGACTAGGACACCTGAAGAATTCTGGGAATACTGAAACTTGTGAGATGTCCCTTTAAAGTTTGACATTAATCACTGAAACAACCAGAGAGATCAAATCCTCCAACTGCACCAAAGACCTGGATTGGACACGGTCATGGACTCTGCTGGACTCTGACCACCAACCTTAGCTTGAACCAGAACCAAGAACAGGAGTCTGAACCTGAATATTTAACAGTTGGACCTGATCCAGATCAGATCTGGATCCAGATCGGCCGGTCCCTGTTGGATCATCAAACAGTGGATCTGAACACAGGAACAGTGAAAACTCTCGACGTAAGAACAAGTTTAAAATCTGGTTCGTTCCTTAATTGAACTCCTTGATTTCTTTTTTTAAAAGCTGGTCTCTGGAGCAGGTTTTGCCTGATTTCACTCGTCTCTGCTTTGATTATTACAGCCAAACCAGGTTCAGACTGAATGAGCTGAGTCTTGAGCGTCTTCCTATGAAGCTCGTACAGAAACTCAAGTTTGTTACGGAGAACTGAAACAGCTGATGTTCATATTTAAAATCACTGCAGTAACAATCTGTTCACCTGCGTCTTCATATCTCACGTTGGAGACGCAAACAGCTGCAACTTAAACATAGTTTGAAGAGAAACAACAAAACATGAGCAGCAGACTGAGCAGAGAGGGAGGGGGAGGAAGAGAAGAGAGGGGTGTCTTCCTCAGCGCTCACCGCTGCCCTAAAGTCGACCTACTGCCTCGTCACAACTCTGTGACACAAATCCCTCTGCTGTGTTCACTAGTTCCTGGAGAGAAGAGCCCTGAGTTCACCTGCGCCGGTCCATCAGAGGTGGATTACCTGGACGTCTCCTCTACCTGTCGCTCGGAGGAGGACGATGTGCGGGAAGAGGAGGAGGAGGAAGAGGGGAGTATCAGCGACTGGTCAGAGGAGGATCTCTCTCTCCATTTCTCTCCCTCTGTCATCCACCCGTCAGACGATGAAGAGTCAGATCCAGAGAGTGGTTTCAAGTGTGGTGACGTAACCGTGGAAACACAGGTGCGTGACTGACTGAGGGTCAGAGTTAGTTTTCCATCTGTGTTTACAGTGAAATAAAACACCATCAGTTTTGTGTTGTTTGTGGATCTGTTTTATAATTCTGTTGGAAAAGTTTTCGTTCATTCGTTTCAGTTGGAACTGAATCCACATCAAACTCTCCTTCTTCAAACATCATAACAAACGATCAACAACTGTCACAAAATATCTGGTTCTTCAACAAAAAATGTCAAAGATACAAACTTGTGAACTTTAGTTAACTACGACTCCTAAAGCGCATTTCAGCGAGAAACATCCAGGCACAGAGCTTAAAATTCACGTGAGCCTTCACCACCAGGTGGAAGCAAAAGATGATGCAGCTGTGGTGCCAAAATTTGTCAACTACAAAAACAAAGAGTTTTGAATTCACCTCACTGATTCACAACTCTGACTGGCTTCTTCTCCATGGTGATGGCAGCTGAGGTTCATGGGTATTGTAGTATTTAGATCTGTCCATGAGAGTCATGGACAAATGAAAAAGCATTTCTCTGCTCTAAAGAAACAGGAAACTCACAGAGTCTCACAGAGTTTCTTTGCTGATGATACAGTTTAGTTTTAGTGTAAAACTCAGGAGCAATAAACAGCAACAGTCTGTGAATCCCACTGTCCAATAACTGAGGATTCCTGTCATCAAACAATCATCAGAAACAAACATCAGACGCAGGAACAAATTGATTTTTAAAAACTCTTTTGTGTTCTTATTGATCAGTCTGTTTTCAACAGTCTTCTGTGTTTTCACCTGTTACATGTCCAGGTGACAGGTCAGGAGGTGGAGGGTCTGAAGATGGTCCCAAAACGACAAATTCACTTGAAGAAGAAAGACACAGAGAACGTCACCGACCAGGTGAGAAACTACAGGTACAATGTAAATCTGTTCACCTACCTGTTTCCCTGTCAGTCTTTTGGTTTATATGTCAGTCTGATTACCCATTCCCTTGTTTCTCTGTTAACCTGTCCAAATCTGTTTGCCTGTCTGCATGCCTTTTTGATTACCCCCCCCCCCCCTCCATTCACCTGTCTACTTGACCAGGTGATAATGAAGGATAGACCTTCTGAAGTGGGAGGAGCCCATCGCCACCCTGATATGTTGCTACGACAACACAGTATGCCCACCTCGTGCCACACGCATTCGACAACCAGCAGTGATGTCGACAGCTACAGGGTCTACAGGGGCCTGGTTGCAGGGGCCAGCCAAGGTAACAACAACTGTACCTGTCAGAAAATCCCCTCATTATCTGGAGCTGCCACACACCTGCACTGACCAGCTTCTGGTGTCTAATCAGGTGTGAGGGTCTGACTGGGTTCTGATCTGATCCTGTTTATGGTTTCAGGTTTTCAGGTTGGAGGAAACTCTGAGGCACCAAGACGTCTGCAGAAATCTTTCTCTCTGGATGAAACTAAAACCAAGATGGCATCTTGCATCATTAAGAGCGTCCTCTCCAAAAAGATGCAGGTGGAGCAGAGCAACAGTAAAACTTCACACCTGAAGAAGACACCTGAGATGTTACGTGTCCTCCCCCCACCTGCAGACCAGCAGAGAGTAAAGGAGGTGGGGGGGGCAAGTGGAGGTGTTTTTAAAGCTCCAGTACATGTGGTGAGAGATGTGAGGAGTTTAGTTAAAAACACCTACAGCCTCTCATTCTCCATGGCAACAACATCTCAGAACCACAAACCAACAAGCTTCAAGGTGATTGGTCAGGAGGACAGTCCTCCCCCGACCTACCGGCAGGCTGTGGGGGTCAAGGGTCACCATACGACAAAGACTAACTCCTCCAGAGGACACGTCGCCAAGGTCCCTGCATCTCTTGACCAATCACAGAACAGGAAAAAGAGCGACACACTGAGTCACCCAATTACACAGAGACGAAGCAGTGAACCCGTCATAAGAAGAAGGATGTTATTAGACCCCCCCCTGCCCACCACCCCACTTGTCAGCCAATCAGAGAGAGACGGAGGTGAGAGTCACCTGGCTGGGACCTCCCTCCCCACCTCTGTGTTTATCCAGCCTGCCCCTTCTCTCCGTCCTCCCTCGTCCACCCCCAGACACCCCCAAGGAACCCAGCCTCCTTTCTCTTTTAAGGAACAGAGCTCCCTCCTGGATGTGTCCCCTCAGTCTGGGCCCAGCTCCTCCCAGCCAACCCTCCAATCCTGTTTCTACACCCCCCCCACCCTGCACCCTCACCTGGGGATGGTCAGCTATGTCCGCAGCCCTCTCAGCTACATCCAGACCCAGCTGCAGCCCCCCGAACCTGCTACCACCCTCCACCTGCTGAGTAGCTCTGAGGAGAACCAGAACAGGTTGACTGGAAACACTTTGGACCAGCCGGACTGCTTCATTAAGACCTGCCCCCTTAACCAGACCAGAACTGTTGGAGACCAGGAGGGACACGCAGTGACACCTGCAACACAGAAGCAACAGCAGCAACAGGAGCAATACCATCTCCAGCAGCAGGTGTTTCAGGGACTCTTACCTGCACAGGTGGGTAGTGACTTCCTCATTAATGCGGGGGGTTTGGCTGTACCACCTGGAGCCCTCCTCAGTGGTCCCACCCCCTGTCATGTAATGTTAGACCCTAAAAGTGGGCGATCCTACTATGTGGGCCTGCCCCCACAGCCTCAGAGGAAGATGCTGCTGGACCCAGAAACTGGTCAGTTGATCCAGGTGTTTCTGCCTGCAGCCAGCTCCAACCCCAATGCTGCTGTGTTCCCTGTGTGCTTTACTAACCCTGTACCCGCTGTGATAAATGCCACCCCCACTATGCTACAGGTGGGTGGTGCTAACCCCACCGTCCTCTCAGTGATGCGGTTCCAGCCAAGCATAGCCTTCTCCTCCCTGTACGCCCCCCCCTGCCTTCCCTTCACCCTGCACGCACCATCAGGTAACTTCACTCATACAGCGCCGTGACGACCTCACGGTCTGTATGATGACACGTATGATCTACACATGAAAACACACCAACTTTGTCCACAGCCAACAAACAAACCGTATCAGCCTCAATCAGGACTAAACCCCGAGATAAAATCCTTCAACTTACGGGAACAACCCACTGTTACGTCCAGGTCACTGAGGCCGACGGGTGGAGAGCAGTGATTTACCCGAAGAAAATGCTTCAAGATCCTCCAGGAGGAGACTCTTACGTTGAGTTTAGAATTTTTAGTTTTGTTCAAATGATTTTTTTAAACCTGAGGAATCAAAAACAGGATATGAGCAGATTAAAAAAACACGTTTCACTCAGATAAAGAGTGAAACGTGTTTTTTGTTTTTTTTTGTTTTTTTTATCTCTGACAGTTGCTCTGGAGCACAACAGCATCAGTGTTTAAATATTACTGAGTACAATCCGATTTTCAAAATCAAATAATGTTCATTCAAATTCATAAAAGTTTAAATTCAAACTTTAAACACTTAGCACAAATAAAAGGACAAATTGTGATAAAGGAAATTAATGTGGTACAAAATATTTACATTCATTGTGGTCATAATTTTAATTATTTTAATACTATTTAAATGTGGCAGCAGTGTGACATGAAGGTAAAGTACCAAAGAATATGATCAAAGAAACATGAGACCAAAGAAAAAGAGAAATAAAAAGGAAAAAAACATGTTGACATGAAGAGAGATCAGTGACATGAAAGTAAAATATGAAGTCACTGATTGAAACTCTGAGCGTGTGTGTGTATAAAGGCTTTGTTATGCTAATGTGTACGGTCATAACCGGATCAATGTCCAGACGGGCCCCACTGATCCCCCACTATACATGTTGTTTAGTTCCCCAGAAATCAACTAGGACCCAACTGTCAAGTCTATTTATGATCTCAGGATCTCTGATCCTGGTCCCTGTCAGAGCTCGAGCTGCAGCATTTTGGATCAGCTGGAGTCTGTAGAGACATTTAGGA
>JBBMJY010000004.1:22555423-22573493 GCA_037833715.1 Toxotes lorentzi | reverse complement strand
ACACACACACACACACACACACACACACACACACACACACACACAAACACACACACACACACACACACACACACACTCACACACACTGATGATTAATAACAGATTGTTAATCATCACACACATACACATCTTTCCATGTGACAGAGACATCTCACCTCTTCAGGTGTCTCTGTCACTCATACAACAGGTTTTATGATCAGTGATTCTTGGTTATCGATTATCACCAAGGTTCACACTCTGCACGTTGTTATGACCTCACAAACTCAGCTGTTTGTTTTTAGGTGTGTTGGGTTACACACCTGCAGAGGGGACAGGTGTAAATCAGTGTAACCACTGTTTCCTGTGGTGTTTGATGAAACAGCAGCTGAGGATCAAAGCCGTAGTGAAACAGGCTGATGAACACGAAGAGAGGAAACATGAGGAGGGATATCGTCTAAATGATACCCAGTTGGTAGGAACTACTTCTTCTTCCGCCTGTATAAATGCACATGCGTCGCAGCGCGCTGCTCACTCAGTTGTGTTGACGATGGTCGAACATAAGTGGAGAAAAAAAAGTGTGAATGTTGAATGTTTGCGTTTACATGTTAAATAACAACATACACATGTTCAGATGCTGTGAATTAACATGACACTTTTCAGTTTTTTGATTTTCTGATGTTTCGTATTCATTATGAAGCTATAATTTGAAATACACAGATTTTGATTTTGATTTTCCAAACACATGAAGTTTTTGAACAAAGTATCGGTATCGGATCAGTATCGCTGATACCAGCCTGAACTTTACTTGGTATCAGATCAGAAAGGAAATCAGTGGTATCACACATCACTAGCTTCAACTGCAGCTCTTTGAATCCGCTCATCTTCTTCTTCAGTGGTTTAGTGTTTATCTCCATCAACCAATCAGCTCATGTTCGCGCAGCAGGAGGGAAACCAGACTTCACTAGTTTTACTTTCCAACCATTTCTCTAAAGAAACGTTTTCAGCAGCCACTCATTGAACGGCAGATTCAGGTGATGACAGGAAGCAGTAAAGACAAATCAGGTCATTCTGAGTTCAACAGTAAAACCAGCAGGATTCATAATGTGAATTAAACTGAAACGTCTCAGAGAAGAAGAAATAAATCCTGTGACGACGTCGAAGTGCCTGAAATTAAATCTGAACGTTTTCTGACATTAAAAAATAAAAGCACATCCATGTGATTTTGATCACTGATCAATGATCCAATAAAACAACCAGTTTCACACATGCAGCCTTTTTATTGCATTTATCATCTGCAGTTTGTACACAATATTATGACAGCAATAATAATAATAATAATAATAATTTCTCTGTTTTTTGTCACATATTTGCCTCATTTTCAGATCAGAGAAATTAAACATCTGTGAGGACAATTCAAAGCTTCAGATAACCCTCAGAAACCAGTTTAAACCAGTTCAGAAAGTGGATCTGTCTCCTGGTTCTCAGATGTACAACCAGAAATGTAAAAGCTCTGTGGGACCTGGTTCCTCATTTGACAGCAGGACAACAGTCATGCTTCTGTTTGTTAAAGCAAAGAAACAGCTAATTACTGATTGATTCTTTTTACTGATTTATCTGTGAGGTTTCATCTGAGTCCAGGTCTCTGCTGGATCTGCTGATGGTCTCTGAGGTGGAAGCAGAAATATTTAAACAGACTGTAGCTACTGAGCCTAAAAACCACCTTTAAACACCCACCATGAAACAAGTCAGAAAAACTGAAACTCCTCATTTTGCGTGAATGATCTCTTGTTAAAATGTGTGTCTCTACCTGTCTGAATGTCCACCTGGTAGGAGGGGTGAAAACTCTCCGCCCATCAGGAGCCACACCACTGAAAGCCCCTGAACTTAAATATCCGCTCGTCTGAGGCTGGATTTAGATTCAGAACGAAGAGAAACAGAATCAGAATGTGTTCAGTTCATAGCTCAGCATGTTTGACCACGCCCATCGAGGGGCAGGGCCAGAACACAGGTTTACAGGTGAGTCAGCTGAGGAGCAATTGTTTCTGCACCTGATCAATAATCAATAAACAACCTGTCAATCACACTGACTGGAGCTATGGTGACAATCTTTGCCCTATGCTAGGCTAACAGTTTCCACCTTTTTCCAGTCTTTGTGCTAAGCTAGGCTAACATGTTCTGGGTTAGGGTTACACAATCTGTGCTGATGTCTCTCTGAATAAAGTTGTTTCAAACAGCACAGGACAGGTGTGTCTTCAGGGGCGGAGTCTCAGGTCTGTCAGCCTGTGTGGTTTTCCAAGGAGAGGTGGTGCGTTCATGTGCAGTAGTACAGTCAGTAAAACTGAGCTTTAACTCTCTGCCACCTCCTACAGTTCAACAGGTGACATCATTTGTTTCTCTGTTTCCATGGAGACCAGAGCTCACCTGCAGGTGAGCAAATTAAAGAATAAAAGGTTCATCTGTGTGCTGACTGATCACTGATTGATTATTCATGATCTGATTGCTGATTGGAGGACGCAAAATAAAACACAATGTCACAAATGCCAACCTTGTATCCATGGAAATTCTCAGTGATCAAAGTGATCAATAAGTTTCCCTCTTTATAAATATAAATTTTTCACTTAAATAAACATAGATAATTGATGTCCATGTGATCGATCATCAGCCGTTCAGACTCCGCCCACAGCCTCTCAGCCAATCACGGCACAGGATTCTCAGTGTCAGCAGCTCTTCAGAGTCGTACTGCAGAGAGAGAGACAGGTGTCACTGATGATGTCATCAGCAGGTTGGTCACATGATCAATCATCACTGTGTCAAACATGCTGCATTCAATCAAGTTTATATTCAAAGATTCACGTTGATCTGTTTGAACTCAGACGTGACGCTGAAGTGATGATGAAGTGATGATGATGATGATGGCAGCTGAGTTCTGATTATAAGTCAAGAAAACTTTATTATGGGTAGGTTTCCTGTTAAACCAGTTGCCCAGGTGATGTGTGCAGAAACATCCTAAACCTGTATTTCATCATTTTGTCCATCAGGCTGCTGTCAGGACTAAACTCTGCTCACGGCCCTGGTTCCTACAGTCCTGCTGTGATCTCTCCTCCACCCGCTGCTTCAGGGACGGAGGACAGACCCACAGGCCTTCAGTGACGTTTAACCACACGTGACACCAGATCAATGAGGAAAGATTCACCAGATGAGTTCAGCTCAGTCCCATAAAAGTTAGACGAACCAGGACCAGGACTGTGGATTCTGTCTCCGTCACTGACACAGATCTTTTGTGGACAGATTTTGATCAGGTCTCTGCTCCTCTCTATTCTCTTCACTGGAGTTTGGATCTTATTTTCGTGTAAATCCTGTTGAATGTTTGTCTTTGACCGGGTCCATCTAACATAGCGTCTGTGTTAATCTGGTCTTTTCACTGTTAAACTCACCTTTAACACCACATCCTGTCACCTGCTCTGACAGTTGGACCAGCTAGTGCTGATTTCACCTGGTCAGTGCCAACCCAAAAACTCTGATTTAGCCAGCATTTTTTCTTACTGAGCCACCACCGGATTATATATTTTTTCAGTATTTAGCCACTACCTGAATATCTGGTCCAGGATGTGGTCAGTACTCGTTCAGTACTCGTCAGTATTCGTTTTCCCGCTCTGGCTATCAGAGGCGTTTTCACCAAAAACTCAGCAGCATGTCATATTGACGTGGTTGGATGAAAACCTGTCAACACTTCATATGAATCACATCATTTTGTTTTTATTATCTGTAGGTTTCAGTCCAATTTAATAACTGAGTCTAAAACGGTTAAAACTCTCAGTGGAGTTCTGAACAGGTCTGAAGATTATAAACACACACGCTCGCATTTCATTTTGTTGTTGCCGATATTTCCTGGTGAAATCAGCTCTGGAGACCCGTTTACCAAACATCTGTTTGCAGGTGAGAAAATCTGAGTGTGAAGTCTGCTGCCAGCGCGCTGCTGAGCAAGGCACCGCTGTCAGTCCTACAGTAAAACCACCACAGAAGAAGATGAGTTTAAATGACGACGACGATTCAAAGACAAGTTTGACAGTTTATTAATAGATTTAAAACATCAGAAAAAAAACATTTACACAGGTCGACTCTCAGACGGATTCTCTTTTATCTTAATTCTTTTTGTCTGTGTTTCCGTTAAATTGTCCAAACAGTTTTTAGTTCAGAATCTCTGATCTGCAAACAGACGGTAAAGAGTCTGACAGCTGAAACTACAAACAGCAGAGAGGGAAAAATCCACCATCACCACCATCATCATCATCAGAGAGCAGAGCAGCTGTCCTGTCTAACAGTCAGTGTGTCCTACCTGTCCTACCTGTCCGTCTGTCCGTCTGTTGATAAACTGAGGCTCGGGGGTCTAAAACAGAGTGAGTGAGACGTCAGTGACATCGTCTCCATAAAACATCTCTGAGCTTCAAACGAAGAGTCTTTAAATAAACATCAGAGTCAGACAGCAGCACAAAAACAGCCTGAGGAGGTGACAGGCAAACCATGATGATCAATAAATTTAACAGCTGACCAGAGAGTCTGATTGATCAAACACAAACAGCTCTGGAACAGACTGACGAATCCAGAAACATTCCAGGATCCTGGTCTGAAAACGTGGATTAAAGCGTCCCAGAAGTCTGTTTTTTCATAAGAGACTCAGGTTCTGCGACAGGCCTACAGGGACAGGATCTGCTGCAGGACTAGAGGGACAGGATCTGATGAACAATTTCTTTGAGTTTTAGTCCAGCTTGTGTAATTTTTGTAGGAGCAATGTTACCATGACAACGTTCCCATGTTCCTGTTGGATTGTGGGAGATCATTCCAAATACCAGTCAGAGAACACGGGACGTCACAGCGGCCGTACTGATAATCATTTTGTTTCTATTCATCTGATTTCATCTGATCAAACAGATTTATGTCTGAAGAATCAGATCACATGATGAAAATAAAAACGTTTCACAGTCTGGACCGCTCAGACTCAACTCTGGACCTTGTTTGGGACCTCCGACCTCAGTTTGGACAACACTTTGTGTTTCACAGTTTTATCTTGATATATTTGTGAACGGAAATTAAGCTTCGTTTAAAAAAAAAATAATAAAAAGTTTTCAGTCTACATGTTCCTCAACAGAACCCAGAGGAACCAGAATACTCTAAACAGGAAGTGACACATCAGCGTTTCACACCGCCACTGCCAGACCAACGAGGGACAAAAAAGTCGGACTGAACCATTTGACACATTTCAACAAATCAAAATAAAAATTTTGATTCTACACATTTTTTTGATTAGAGGAGAAAAATCAGTGATTCGTGGGTGAGAAAAACGGTGTCAGACATTTTGATCAATAGGTCAATCAACTGATCATCACCTCTGTGTGTACAGTGCGGCCACATCTAGTTTAGCAACTGTTAGCTTAGCTCTACCATCTGGATCTTCATTAGTGTTTATTTTACATTACTGATTTATGACTGTTGATGACCTTGTGATGTCGTTGTCTGGTCCGTCAGCCAATCATCAGGCTGAATTCATCATCGCAGTTCTCCAGGGATGTCGTTTACTCATGACAAAAACAAACTGACCGTAAACCGCTTAAAGAACTCTCTGGATTCTACGTTTCCCTTAATGCACCTGGAGCATATCTTTCATTAGAGCCTCCCTACCTCGTAATCTCCAAACCTCCAGTAACAAATAACATCACTGTGACATCATCAAGATTATTTTTTTAAACAACGAATGACGAGTAAAATTTGGCGGCCCGTCCCTTTAATAAACAAAGATGATGCTATGACTTGATGGCGAGTGGAAACGCTGCCACTGACACCTGACCTCCACAGGAAGTGAGGACTGCCGTGAACACGGGGAGGAGACTGCAGAGGTAAGCCACGCCCCGTGCCCCCCGAACACTGACCAGTGACCCAGAAGCTCTACCCCTTTCTGCCAAACAGAAAAACAGAAATGGAAACACCGTCCATCTGTCTGCGTGAGCCTCAGACAGACAGGAATCTGTCCAGGGAGGGGATGGGGACAAGCTCCTCCCACTACCTGGAGGGGGCGGGGCAGTGATGGGGTGTTTTGTTAACAGTAGCGAATGCTACGTCTCAAACTGCGTGAGCAGAGCTCGAACTTCAGGCGTTAGCTGCTTGGCAGCACTGGCAGCCTCAGCGATGGCACGGCGGTACGGGCCCTTCCTCTTCCTGTCGAAGCGAGACTGGAAGGTCTCCAGGAAGGGCGACAGCTGGGCCAGTGGCAGGAAGGAGGTGGTGGGGGAGCCAAACCAGGAGACTCGCGCCTCCTGCCTCACTGCCAACCCTGTGTCGCCCCGCCGCACCACCGTGATGCCAAGCACGCGAGCCGGCCACCAAGGGAAACCGTAGATCTTCGCCCAGACGATGTCACCAACGCAAACAGTGCGACCGTCAGGGAGTGAACACTTGGACACTGACTTGGAGAAGACAGAGGAAGACGACGAAGACGAGGAGGAGGAGGAGGATGTGGAAGACTTACGTCGCCTCTTCAGTTCACCTCCCTCCTCCTCCTCCTCACCGCCAGCCTGTGTCTCCTCACTGTTGGCTCTGGGGGGAGGGGTGACGGGGAAGGAAGAGGGGGGGCACTGAGGCGCTAACGAGGAGGAGGATGGGGGAGGAGTTAGGGGGGAGGAGGACAGGTCTCCAGGGGGCGGTAGGTCAAAGGTCTCTGTGGAGCTGCACTCTGAGTGGGACAAGTTCAGGGAGGAGGAGGAAGAGGAAGAGGAAGACGGGGTGGGCTCCACTACCTTGCCCTCATCGTCTCCCCCTCCCTGATCCGTTCCCTCCTCCACCACAAGGCAGACCTCCTGCATTTCCATAGCAACACTGACTGCACAAGAGGAGAGGGGGGGCGCTGTGGGAGGAGCTGTGGTTGAGGGAGGTGGTGGGGCTGTGGGCGGGACCACGTCAGATGTGGGGACGGGACATAAGGCAGGTTTGGGAGGCAATGAGCGGGAGCTCTGTTTGGGCGGGGAGGAGGAGGGGGAAGCCTGGCTGTCATCGGTACGATACCTTTGGGGTTTGAGGCGCATTCTGGGCGGCAGTGCCGTATGGGAGCTTGAGCTGACAGTAGCACCGGCGAGATGCTGCAGGCGGCGGGTGAAGTGGACCTTTTGGTTGTGGTTCTGCAGGGAAGCAGCTCGGGTCACGGCCTTGGTACGATCCTGGCTCTGGGTCTGATTCTGGTTCTGGTTGTGGTCTCTGGGACGAGGATGTGGCGGCTGCGAGCTCCTTGCCAGCTTCTTGAGAACTTGCCGTGTTTGGGAGCGATCGCCGGCAGAACCTTTGGCCAGACTCTTCTTAGAGCTCAGCTTCAGACGCATGTGGCTGGAAGAGGATGACGATGAGGGTGACGATGAGGCCACGCCCCTCAGGACGCGGCGGGAGGAAGATGACGATGACACACAGATCCCTGATGTCGACCGCCTGTCAGTGGCAGGTCGTCCTGCCTTGTCGTCGCTCCTCAGTCGTTTGAGCTCAGAGGAAACTGGTCCCTCAGCTGGCCTCCGCCGCCGAGAAGCCTCCTCGCCCCTCAGATCCACTGGGCCCCGCCGTGCCTCCCTGTGCCCACCTGATGACACCACACCCTTGCACTTGTCACAGAGCACCTGGCGAGGACGGAGCTTGATGGCGTTCATGATGGAGGTTGGCTCCTCGCAGCGATAGCGCCGCTTTGGCCGTTTGATCTTGCGTGGAGGTGGCTGAGGTAAGGCCTGGTTGTAGGTGTCCCTGATGAATAGAGGAGGGGGGTACGGCGCTCCCTCCTGGAACAGCGGCGGCGGTTTGGAGGTCCAGGGGTGAGAAGGGGGAGCGGACGGGGGGCTGACAATGATCTCTTCCTGTTTGGTGGACGGGTCACTGTTGGTAACAGGCTCCGACTGTAGCGACATCTGAGGTCGACTCCGATCGTCCCGTCTCGGAAACACGGTGATGGGAATACCGTATGGTCCGAACCTAAAAACACACACGGACACACAAACACATACACACAGGATGAGAACCTTAGAGACTCAAACACAGCTGACCAGGCCTGAGGCGAGGACCAGTGATCGGGCTAAAACTGAAACTCCCGCCTGCAACAAAAAACCTGCCCAGTCCTAAAACTCCTGGTTTTACAAGAAATAAAACATTTTATTTTCAGATAAATTATTTTATATGTTCATGCAAACGTCGATTTATATGAAACAGTGCTTTGAAACGGACGAAGGTCGTCCGCAGCGGTTCACAGCAGCATCTCTGCTCTATCGAAACGCCAACTGACCTGATCCACCTGCAAGACTCAGGTGATTCCTCACCTGTGACGTGAGCACTGTAGATGACCTGAGCTGGACCTAAAGACCTGCATCAGATAACCAAATATTGTTTTTATTATTGTATTTCTGCTGTACTCTACTGTACTCTGCTGTGTTCTACTGTACTCTGCTGTGTTCTGCTGTACTGTACTCTGCTGTACTCTACTGTACTCTACTGTACTCTGCTGTGTTCTGCTGTACTCTACTGTGTTCTGCTGTACTCTACTGTGTTCTACTGTACTCTACTGTGTTCTGCTGTACTCTACTGTGTTCTGCTGTACTCTACTGTGTTCTGCTGTACTCTGCTGCAGTGTCAGATCTGTTCTCTTTCGTCTCTCACGATCAAAGCTGAGAGTAAAAAACCTTCAGCTTCTCGCGTTGATCTGATGCTGACGTCTCATGTGTCAGGTCACATCAGCTGTCACAAATCAATGTTAATTCATTAATTTCATTGATTCTTTTTCAGTTAAACTTTCATTCATATCAGATCAGTAATTTAAATTTATTAAAGATGATTAAAGTTTATATTTTGAATCAAGAACTTCAGTATTTGGATCAATGTGAATAATAACGTGTCAGATTTAGTATCTATGGCTGTTGTATTAATGCATCAGACACAAAGTGAAACTACCTTTAGGTAAACAGACGCATCACTTCAGACTCCAATCAGCAGATAATCAATACGAGAGCTGGATCAGGATCAACGCCAAAAACCTGCAGTGACTGAACTCAGAAGGTTTTTCTACTGATGATTCACGTCATGGTCAGCCCAACCTGACCTCATATCTGACCTCATATCGTAGCAAGAACAATCATTACCGCCAGACTGAAGAGGCAGATACAGATGAGTGTCAGACAGAAGCAGCTGTGTGTATCTGCAGGACAGAACCAGAGTGAGAGTGTGTGTTGTAATTCATTTCCATGTGTGAAATGCACAGAAATAAAAGGGAATCAATGACCTTTCTGCTGAAAATGAACCAGTTCCTGCAGCTAATGAGCACACGAACCAAGCCAGGTTATTCAGAATAAAACCAGGACCAGTTGTATGGAAGAAAACAGTCTCTAGTCTTTGTTCCCCAGAAAGTGGTCTCTGGTTTCCACTGATTGTGGGACATAGCAGAGAAAGAGACTTCAATGTGAGTGTGGTTTTTAAGGGGTCACTGATTTGATCTGGTCTGAGTCCACAGAGTTGAGGTATGAAAGTGTGGAGGCCTGTGAAGGCCCAACAGAGGTGACAGCTGACCTCTGCTGTGCCTGAGTGTTAATCTGAGTGTTTCTCTCTTAGAGCACTGACAAGGAAACTGAGATCAGGACGATTCTGCCTTTTGTTTTCCATTTTACTTTTTTACTCTACAAAATAAAATAAAAGCAGAGATGAATCACTGATCGGATCAATTAGGAACAGGACCGATCGATCTGTTTGAAGTGGCTGTTACTAACACTTCCCAGTCGGACGTGGGGATGCCCTGATCTCATTTTGCTGAGTACTGACTGCTGTACATGTTTGCTGTAGTATTTAGTAATATTATAAAAAGCATTTATAATATCACAAAACATCTGCACAGAGGTTTTCTGTCTTACAACCTGTTTATGAAAATACCAGCAGAGCTGGAAGAATTATTCAGTCAATACATGGAAAATCAATCAGCAGCTATTTGAACAATCATTCATTTGAGTCCAGGCTTCACTGACCTCTGACCTCTGTTCAGATTGTGGTCTTCATGAGGGTCGTGCTGGTGTGACAGGGGTTCTGTAAACCACCCCTACAGGTGAACTCGTTGGTCGCAAACAATCATCAAAGAAAAGAATCTATAAACGAATCCATGACGAAAATGATCATTAACTGAAAAACTGCAAACTAACTCAGGTCATCGCAGCAACCCACAATCATTTTAACTATCGATTATTCTGCTGATTATTAATCATGTGTACATCAATAAACGATAAAAACAATAACATCATCATCCATCACCGCGTCCCAGAGCCCGAGACCTGTCCGACCAACAGCTGAAAACCCCACAATACACACCACAGACAGGTGTGTTCATAAATCCACCTTCAGATTCCAAAATTACACACAAAACAACATATTTAGATAAAGTTTTACCTTTTGGAGACGTCCATCAACACACCGGAGAAAACCTTCTCCCCCAGCCGGAAGGACACCACAAGCGCGTCATCGATGACGTGATCCAGGGAGACCAGGACCTCGGACCCGGGACTCAGATCCTGAAAAGAGGCGAGCGGGGGAGCACCTAGACCGTGTTCAGGTCCAGGTTCGGGCCTGGACGACTCATCTGCGGTGGTTTTCTCCTGCTTCACGGTGTCCGTCATCAGCCGCCTCTTCGGGGACCGACAGGGCGGGGATGAGTCTCGCAGGCCGAGGCCCGACGGCTCCTCGGTCCCCGCTGAGTTTTTAACGTATCCGTTCTCTGGATTCAGGACGTCCAGGCTGATCGGCACCGACAAACGGTCCGCGTTACCGTCCAACATGGCGTCCTCCGCTGCCCCGGGCCTCAGCTCCGATTGGACCAGAACAGTGTATCCCCGGTCTCGACCCACTGTCTCAGCCCGGTCCGTGGTCACGTTGGTGGTCGGTTCCGCCGGTTCGGCCAGGGACAGGCCGGCCTCAGTGACCGGCGGCGGAGCCGGGAAGGAGTGTAGAAAGACGGCGGAGGGCTGCGGGTCCGGCAGGATGCTGCGGTACACTGCTTGCACCGACACGTTCCCGCCACCCTCTGGCTCCCCTAGTAGTCCAGGAGAGAACCGGTCCATGCTCATCCGGTCCACCGGGAAGTTGTTGATCGGTTCGTCGGTAGAGACATTTTCACATAGTGCTTTTCCCGCCGCGGGCTCCAGCTCCGGCCTGACATGGCGGCGCTCCTCCCCGTCCCCACCATCCTCCACCCGGGAGACAACGAGCTCCACAGTCGGGCCGCACTCCCGTGGACCGTCGGACTCCAGCGGAGCTCCTGGGAGTCCAGGGCCGCCCGGGCCTGGTTCTGGCGGGCCCTCGTCGCCCGTCGCCGCGGTTGATGTTGTTGTCGGAACCGCCGCAGCTCCTGGCTCTGCAGCCACGGCCGCCATTTTCTTCCGCTGTGCTGCTGAACGGCTCGTCGCCCCGCCTTCCCACACCGCTGCCAGGCGCAGGCGCCCTGCCGTTGACTGGACTACCTGTCAGTCAAAGGAAACGTAAAAGAGCCTTGTCTCTGATTGGCTGATTCTGTTAGTCTGTGGAGCGTCAGACCGCCGCCAGGGGGCGTTTACCTTTACAAGAAACTAAAACATTAGGAGTAAAAAAAAAAAAAAAAATCATCAACAGTTATTATATATTGATTAATCAACAGCTGATTAATTAATATATAATTAATGCAAAGCTCAATCAATATATGATCAACAGGCCGTGTGGTCTGACAAAGAGAAATGACATTCATCGAAATTAAATGAAAACATCATCTGCTCACAGTTCATCATCTGCTAGTCATAAGATGACAACAGTAGAATCAGTAACAGGACTAATAACAACACTAGAACTAATGATAATAATAACTAATCAGAGTAATCATGAGGCAGTAGGAGGCCCACAGATCCAGATCCAGACTCCACAGCTGCGAGGACAGATGAACCTGCAGAGAGGGAGAGGAGAGAAAACACAGGACTACAGGAGAGAGAAGAAGCCGAGTCTGGAACATGTTAATGGGATGTGAATGAGAACAGAGAGAGAGGGGGAGAGGAGGAGAGAGGAGCATCATGGGAAGTCCCCCGGCAGTCTGAGCCTATAGCAGCTTAACTAGGGGCTGGTTCAAGGAAAGCCTGAACCAGAACTGACTCTAAGATTTATCAGAGGAAAGTTTTCAGCTGCTCTGAAACATGGAGAGGGGGTCTGCCTCCCAGACCCAGACTGGTAGATGGTTCCACAGCAGAGGAGCCTGAGAGCTGAAGGATCTGACTCCTGTTCTACTTTTGGAGACTCTAGGAACCACAGTAAGGCTGAGGTCTGGGAGCACAGTGTTCTAGTGGGGTAGCAGGGAACTACGAGCAGATAAACCCAGAGTAAACTGAGCCAGGTGAAATTCTGCTTCATGATCCAAGTGATCCTGGACGGTCGTGTTCAGCTCATTGAAGCCAGATAATGTAAAGAAATCCTGGTTATGTTGAACTTTGTAACACTGGCTTCTGGTCTCCTTTAGTTCAGATCCAGTTTTATAAAGCTGTGGTTTATCCTGACAAAAGACGTGAGATTGTGTTTTGGCTTTAAACCCTGAATACAGTAAGGTCACTAACGAGCTGTTTTCAGCCTGTTTTCATTCAGCAGCACAGCAGCTAAATACTGAATAACATCATTTCACATTTCACACATAATCCAGACTCCATTTTAAACCCTGACCCTGAACTGTTCATCAGCCTGTCCATCAGCGTTTATTTCTCTTTGGACCATGTGATTCTCAAGAGGCTCCTTAAAAAACTGACAATCAAAGAAATAAAAGCAATGAACAGCAAAGTTCATGTGCTGAGAAAAAGACTGAGGAGGCAGAAAACGGTGACTAAACACACATGTTGTAAGCTCTGGCTCTCATTAGCTTTTAGTAACTTCTCGTCATTCTCTTCTTCATCTTGGGAAAAGAAGACAGTCGATCATCTTCATCTTTGTTTTTCTAAAACCAGCTACGATCAGTTTTCACTCAGACGTCATCATGTGCAGATTTACATGATCAGCTGTTTGCTGTTTACACATTTAAAAAGAAACTCATCACCTTTAATTCAGCTAAGTAACGTTACTGAAATACTGTACTTAAGTGTTTAGTTGTACTTATTTTCTAGTACGTTACACATCTATTCTACTACATTTATGTTACAGCTGCAGTCACTGGTTAGTTTACAGAAAAATAAAGGAATTAAAAACCAGCTGCTACAATAAAAGACTGATTACAGGTTAATAAACCTATTGATATAATATAATGACATAAACCTGTGGAGGGAACATTCTGCATAATGAAGCGTTTACTGTCAGTGTTTGTGGTGGAAACAGAGACGTCCTGATGGAGCTCAGATCCAGAATCATGTGACGATGTGACCTGAAAATAAACTGTCAGTTGCGTCTGGTTCATTTTCTTATTCCAAATTTTCTGGAACACATAAAAAAGCATTTTCTCTGAACCCTCCTCCTCCGGCAGGTTCTTCACCTCCTCATCGGTTTGTCTTTTTAAAAATGAGTCACTTCAGTCCAACCATCTGATTGGCAGTATTGAACTGTGTCATTAGCAACTCACAGTGAGATCTAGTACTGTGGTGCAATGCCCCCCCACCCCACGTGACATCCCGCACCTTTACTGTCACACTGACATCACGTCACATGATGCTGTCCAGATGTGATTCTCTGTTTTAAGAACATGATGAAAAACATCACCTGGTGTAACCGCAGTGCTGTGGTTTTATTGGACACTGTGAAGAATTAGGATGCAGCAGCTTCACTCACAACTTAGATGAAAGATTTCACTCTATCTCTGAAATACTAAAATACTTTTAAAATAAAATCACAGTATCGACAATGTTTCCATTATTTCCCATGATCATTTTTAAAGATGAATTCATGCAAAAACAAAACAGTCCATCTGGAGTTTAAATCAATTCACGTTTCAATTCTGGATCAGCTATGGATGAAATCAGTTACTATGGTGACGTGCTTCCTTCTCAACTGTAACAAGGAAACTGTGTTCTAATTTACATCTCTGACCAACCTCTTCACCATGGTCACAGCAGCTGAGGCTTATGGGTAAAGTAGCATTTAGTCAGAAACAAGGTGTCTCGTTATCCAGGAGAGTTTCAGAGCAGATCAACACTCAGGAAATCCTTCGCAGAAAAAACTGACATGAGAAGCAGACTGAGGACGACCACGTCAGACAGAAGCATCTGATTGGTCAGAGGGAATAAAGGCCAGTCCCTCCTGTTTCCTTCAGCTCTTTTAAGGCCACACCCTCCTTGGAGACCAGGTCCCCACAAGACAGAAGGTCATCGTCGAAGACCATGCCCCCTTGTAAGGGCACATCCCCTTTCTGTTGGGGGGCGGAGCTTATTCCGGACCTGTAACAAAAGAGGAACAGTTATCAGTTACTGATTTATTTATCTATCAAGTTATTGATCAGGGTGGTGGTAAACAAGATTAGTAGAGTAACTAGATTAGCAACTTGTTGGCATCACTCTCCTGTGAAAAGCCCTATGTCACTGGGGAATGTTAATAAAGTTAATGCTGTTAATGAAGTCATTAAAGCTAATATTGCTACTGAAGCTGTTAGCCATTAGCTCACCATTTCTCCTCCACGTCCTCGATGGTATCTGGCAGTGGGACATTCAGCGTCTCTGGCAGGAAGCAGGCAAAGCATCCAGCCAGCACTGCGGCCCCCCCATACACCATGCTAGGCAGAGCAGGGAGTACCTGGGAAATGCAGTCCATCGGTACTGTCAGCTAAACCTCCTGTCTTCTGTTATCGCTACACTTTGACTCTTGACTCACATTCAGGAACAAACAGCAGCTGAAAGTTTGATGAACTGCTGAATGTCATTAGATCAGTGTTTTCTTTGATGATGTTATTAATATTATGAGAAGAGTCTCTGTATTGATAAAATAATGTTGTGATTACTGTGGGATCCATCTTTACACTGACGATATGTGATAAATGTTATATCCACTGAACTCTGTACCAGCTCTGTCTCAGTGTAATTTAACTGTATGAGGACAGAATCACACATTTAGGAGAAACACTTCCCAAACATCAGTTTCATTTATGATGAATTATAAAAGACCCACACAGATGGATACATCTGGTACTGATGGGTCATGTAAACAGCATGCATATGAATGTTTTCTTTTTTTTTTTTTACCATATTGCTCTTTTATATTCATATGTTTTGAAAAAATATATTATTTCACAGATGAGATTCAGGGAGTAAAAACTTTGTTGAATCATAACTTCCAAGTTAATGCAGATTCAGTTCATATGTATTTATTTTTATATTTATTATTATATTGGGAATTTCACTCTCTCTCAGATGTGATGGCTCTCGACCTAAACCACCACTGTGTGAGTGTGTCATTGTATTTACACTGATTACATGTCTAAGAATAAAAGTTTGAAAAAAAAAGTTATTTTGGTTAAACAAGGTTTCTATCAGTGATGTCACCTCGTCCAGGATGAGGACAGCAGGGGCCGCCATGCTGCCAACCCTCGCCATGGTGGAGACGAAGCCCATTCCTGTCTGCCTGAAAACACACGTGATGAAATCAATACTCACAGTGTGTCAGTGAGCATCAGTGAGTCAGGATTTAAACCAGCAGCCCCTCTCTCACCTAATGGGACTGATTTAATATGTTCTTCACTGACATGCCTTGCTCGTGGGCAGAGTACCTGTGGTCAAGACTTGAAGTGTGAGTCTCACCTGATGACGGTGGGGTACAGCTCTCCAGTGTAGAGGTAGACGGTGGTGAAGGATGCCGAGGTGAAACCTTTACCGAGACACGCCAAGGTGGTCCTGACTGTCTGCATGTCTGTTGGGGGAGGGGTTGGGGGTTGGGGTGGGGTTTATACATCTCTCACAGTGAAGACGTGTCCACTGAGCTGGATCTTTACATGTGTGTTTGAGGGTCAGACCCGGTTTTAGGGTTCCTGTCAGAATCAGGTTCAGATCAGAATCACGTGGTTCTTATGGTTCATGTCAGGGAGCACAGAAAACAATACGTCAGTGTCGGTCCTCACAAATTTAGAAGCACAGAAGTCCACACAGTGAGCTCCAGAAGTCTGAGACTTTCCTATTCAAGTGAATGGGACCCCACAATATGTGTATGTGTGCCTGTGCAAGAGTGTGTGTATTGTTTGTATCAGTGTGTTTCGATGTGTAGTGTTGTCATCTGTGTGTGTGTATTTCTGTGTACTTCTCACCTGTGGGGACAAAGATGTTGGCAAAGATGATGAAGGCTGACAGAAAGAGACAGGTGGCCTGAGAGACCCGCCTCCCGAGGTAACTGAGCATGCCCAGAGCCATCAATTTGGCGGGAATATCTACAGCTCCAAAGATGATCTGCATCAGGTAGATACTCACCTAGAACAACAAACAGGTGGAGAGCCCAGTATAAACAGCCAGTAGAAGACAGACTCTGGAAGAAGCCAGCCGATAGGAGGAGAGGAAGGGTTAAAGAAAATGGAACACAGTTCCAACATGGGACAGTTGGACAAGAAATCTTTGTAACCATGGTAACTGTCCCATATCTGTCTGTTATTCCCTCCTCATGTATCTGAACCTCAGGTATCAGGTGAGTGAGGTGTACAGAAGGTTATCAGAGGCTGTTCTAATGTGTAGCACTGATGCTAATCAGATGACTCACCCCGAACTTCTGCAGGTCCATCGCCAAACCGTAGTACGCAAAACTGGTGGAGAACCTGTAGACAGGTTGACAGAAAGACGGACAGGTAGGAAGGTAGACAAGTAAACAGGTGGACAGACAGGTGAACAGGTAGATATATGACTGATCTACAAAAATAAAAAAATATAAACATATAAATAAAACTAAAAGAAAAAAAAGTGAGCACTGGTAGGGTGAGGGGGACTCAGGTAGAGTGACAGGGACTCAGGTAGGGTGAAGGGGACTCAGGTAGAGTGACGGGGACTCAGGTAGGGTGAAGGGGACTCAGGTAGAGTGAAGGGGACTCAGGTAGAGTGACGGGGACTCAGGTAGGGAGAAGGGGACTCAGGTAGAGTGAAGGGGACTCAGGTAGAGTGAAGGGGACTCAGGTAGGGTGAAGGGACTCAGGTAGAGTGAAGGGGACTCAGGTAGAGTGAAGGGGACTCAGGTAGAGTGAAGGGGACTCAGGTAGACCAGTATATTCTCTGACCAAACAGCGATAAGACAGATTGAGATGCGCCTCATTCCTCTGGTCTTCAGCAGGTCGTACGCTGTGAACGACGAACGAGTTGATCCAATTTCCTTATTCATGTGAGAATGGAGCACCTGCAGATCACATGGTACTGATTTCAGCTGTTGATTGGATAGCACTAATTTTCATGCAGATACAGACAGACAGGTAGTCAGACAGACAGGCTACCTCCAGAGTTAACTTGTGGACCATCTCTGGTTTTCCATTAATTCGAGCGACTCGGTGTAGACTCTTTAACGCCTCCTCAGATCGACGGTTCAGAACCAGCCAACGGGCTGACTCTGAGTACCACCTGACCAATCAGTGGGAAGACAGATCAGAACCATCTGACCAATCAGAAAGCAGACATTCATTTCAAAATGTCCACTGACCAGCTGTAGGCGAAGAACAGGAACTGAGGAGCACAGACCACCACCTGTAGCTTCCTCCAGTCTCTCAGCCAATAGGCAAGCCCCGCCAGGATCATCTGACCAAAAGTGAAGAAGAAGGAGGTGAGTGTGCCCACTAACGTCCTGGACTTGGTCGGGATCCACTCCACCTCTGAGGACAGACAGGTAGAGTCAGACAGGTAAACAGACAGGTTGACCTTCCCCTGAGAAAACATCATCAGTTTGTTTCCATCAATTCGATTCAATTTCATTTCAGTTTTATTTCTATAGCTCTTTTCACAAATAAAATTGTCTCAAAGCGCTTCACAGAGACCCAGAGTCTGACCCCAGATCAGCACTGAAGGCGACAGTGGCAGGAAAAAACTCTCCCTTTGAACAGGAAGAAACCTTGATCAGAACCTGGCTCATATGGGGGACCCTCCTGCTGATGGACGGGCTGGGT
>JBBMJY010000004.1:22528888-22555323 GCA_037833715.1 Toxotes lorentzi | reverse complement strand
TTATGTCTTTAAGACATGCCTGAAGTATGGCTAACTGATCTGTTTCATCTGGCTTCATAGATAAATATAGCTGGGTAGAAACAGACAGACAAGTATACAGGTACAGAGACAGACAGACAGACAGACAGACAGACAGACAGACAGACAGACAGACAGACAGACAGACAGGTAAGTACTCAGTGACACTCCATTGAGGATGACTCCGGACACTGCCATCCCACTCAGAAACCTAAAAATGCAGTAGGCGGAGTATGAAGGAGAGAGGGCGG
This sequence comes from Toxotes lorentzi, assembly GCA_037833715.1. NCBI lineage: Eukaryota > Metazoa > Chordata > Actinopteri > Toxotidae > Toxotes > Toxotes lorentzi. The sequence goes on along the minus strand of JBBMJY010000004.1, from coordinate 22,555,054 downwards.
AGCTACAGCCAAGCACACCCAGCTGCAGGTATGACCAGATAAGGACAGACCGTCTTCCAAACCTGAGAGACAGAGAGACACAGATTCTTCTAACTGATTGGATTGTCCTGCACACCTGTGACAGATGCAGAGGTACAAAGGACCCAGAAGCTGAAACTAAAAGAGGTAACGCTGGTCCAGAGCTTCACAGGGCTACAGATTTCATATTTAGATGTTTGTACTTTGAACAGGTGAGTCTCACCTGTCTGACAGGCCACCATAGATAATGGCTCCTGTTAAAACGCCACCCATATAGATGGTCTGAATCATCTGTTTCAAAGGACGCAGCGAACAGACCAGAACCCACTGAGAGACAGACAGATTCAGAAAGACAGACAGGGACAGTGTGATTAATGTAAATGGAATCAGTATAACTTCCTGTTGATGAAGGTCACTTCATTAACCTCTGTGTGTTTGTTTTTGTTACCTCAGAGACGGTGGTGGCGAGGAACTCAGAGTGATCAAATGTCCATCCGTCCACACATTCTTCGGTCTGTAGATGACTCGTGTTAGCTGAGCTGTTAGCAGCTAAAAGCTGCCACTGAGGCTCCACATACCTGAACACCAACAGGTGGAACAGGAAGTGATGTCAGAGGGAGCTTATTTATTGATTCAGTTCAACATGGAGAGAGAAGAGCTGTTACCTCCTGCAGCGGTCCAGTCTATTTCCTGAAGAGTCCAGAGGGATGAAAGCTTTCAGCAGCTGCTTCTCATCCACCTGAAACAACCAATCATATTTATTTATCACATGCATCAGGTCACCTCACGGTGAGAGAGGTTCTGTGGTAGTTAGGTCACCTGGTAGTGCGACTGGTTGTAGAGGCTGTGATTGGCCGGCAAGCTGCAGTGGTGGGCGGGGACTCCCGAGACAAAGTTGTTGAGCAGGTTCTGACTCGCCATCATCAAGCCAGGTAAACTGATCAGAGTCACATGGAGCCACTGGTACCTGCCAAACCCACCCACCTCACGGGGGGAGTACAGGTTACACACCTGCATCACCTTACATTAGTGTCATGTACTAAATGTAAGAGTAATCAGATTATGACACAGTAATCTGATTACATTAGCAGCAAACTCACCTCGTCCAGCAGGTCAGCGAAGCCCATATCTCTCCCTCCCTCTCTCTCTCTCTCTGTCTTTTATTTCTTTAAAGTTGTTTTTGCTTTTTAAATTATCAAATATTTTCTAAGACAGTTTGTTCATGTTTTTACCTCCAAAGTCACAGAGGGGAACAAACGTTCATTTAATAAGAAGAAGAACAGATGTGTTTTCAAGATCCGATGCTCAATTCCATCAAAAAGAACCTGAGAACAAAACAAAAGAAGAAAACAAACATTACATTTGGATGAAAGTAAAAACATGGACTCACTTTTAAAAATGTTCCAAACCTCTTTCAAGCTTTCCAAAACTTTCTTCAAAACCATCCAAACCTTCTCCAGACTTTCCCAAACCTAAGTTCACGTTGTGGTTCTTCCGTGAATCACTGCAGTTTGTGTCTACAGCTCTACAGCTCAGCTGAGCGTCGCAGCAGCAGTTTTACAGTGAACTCTAAAAAGGTGAAATATCTGCATGGAGTCTGGTGAGAGTTCTTAAAGGATTACTGCTGCGACTGAATGAAAAGCGGATTTTCTTTGTAGATCAGTGAAAACGTACTTACAGTCTGCAGGCTGACGGACGAGTGGACGGACAGATGGACAGGTGGGCGGACAGAAAGCAGCAGAAAACCGATGACTGAACATTAATAAGTGACTTTAAAAAGAGAAATGAGCACAAGCTCTGTTTGTCCATGACTGACCCCCCTAACTCCCCCCACACCCCCCTAACTCCCCCCACACCCCCCTCCCTGTGTTTGTCTTGGCTCCACAATCATTTGTTGTTCAGTTAATGGTTGAGCTTAATCCCCCCCCATCCCCAACCCCCTTTTCTGAGGGGTAACCATAAATAAGGTTTTGATTGATGTGGAGAGATTCGGTTCTTTCTGATCACGTTTCCATTTTAATAAAAAAAATATTAAAATTTCTTTTCCAGGAGGAGGACATGAGGACATGAGGACATGAGGACATGAGGACATGAGGACATAAGGACACGAGTGCAGGTCCGCTGCGGGGACGGGGAGGGGCACTTTGTTCTTCTCCACTCAACGATTCATGGATCAAGTCAGAGATGAATCAAATAAAAATAAAAGAGAAAATGTGGCCGGAGCCTCCCAGAGTTCACCGGCACAAACTCGATGTGTTTGTTTTCAGTCCTCACTCCTCGCTGAGTTTCTCTCTCCTGGAATTCGTCCGACTGAGTCTCAGTCAACAAACGACTCAGTGGGTTCGAACCCAGATGACACGACGATGACACCTGAAAAACAGGACCAACATCACGAGGACGGAGGACAGGAACGGAGACATCTAAAGGGCTGTCCATCCATGCTCAGTCCATCTTTCTATACATTCACAAACTGTCAAAAAAAACGCCCCCACCCCCCACCTCCCCCAGGAAATATCGAACCTCTACACTTTGTGTAACATCTCAGAGCTTCAGAGTCTCAGTCCCTGATGATGACTTCCGGCTCTGTCCTGCTCACACAGCAGGTTTCAGATCTACCTTCAGGTTTTAAGTCATGTTCAGGTCAGGGGTCAGGGGTCGGGGGAGGGTGGGGGGACTCTGTCTCTTGAAGTGGTTCATGGTGAATATTTGAGGTCTGTTCTGGATCATTGTCCTAATGTCGAGGGCAGCGTTTCTCCCGTCACAGCCTGGAATCTGGCTGGTCCAGATGTTTGTGATGAGGTGGGGTTCCTGCAGCTCCTGTGCGTCATCTGACCGTGATCCACAGAGCTTCCTGTGCTGTTACTGGACGCTCGGACTCTCTGGTTTCTCAGTGGTTCTTACAGAGCTTTGAGGTGTTTGGGTCATGATCCTGCTGCAGGACAAATCCAGGGGACCACTGTGTCTCTGAAGGACAGAGCTGAGCTTCTCCTTGGTCAGGGTGTCATCAGTTCAGATCCCGCAGACCTGAATCCCCCTCTCCCTTGTGACGTAAACGTCATGTTCCAATGTTTGAATCTTCAAACTTTCTGTTTCAAAGGTTCATAAAACAGGTTTCACATGAAGAATAAACATCAATAAAACACTGAAATAATAATACCACACATTTTACACGTGTGTGTGCTGATGACAGACTGGTGACATGTTAACTGCTCACTGATGCAGAACAAGTCATGAGGCTGACACTAAAGTTAAAGTGTGTTTGTGTTAAGCTCATGTTGTCGTTCAGGTGTGAATGAATCAAGACACACAACCCAACTTCAGCTTTAGTTTGGACTACGGCAGGTCTCTTACACAAACGCTCCTCTGTGTGTGTGTGTGTGTGTGTGTGTGTGTGATTGGCCGGTTACACGACTTCATGGCTCAACATGTTGTTAGTTGAACTTTAAATGTTGAAAATTAACTGCACAAAGTGAACTGCTACAATCATTGTCAGCTGCTGTTAGCATGTCGCCCCGCAGTGTGACCTGCGAGATCGGTGTGCACACTTGTCACTGATTGGCTGTCGCCTTGGGACATCACAGTGAGTCCCTCTGATTTAACTTCTGAGATCTTCCCTGAAAGTCACTGCAGACCAAACTCCACTCACATTTCATTCACTTTCATTTCCACACGCATGGTTTTTCTTTTGATTGAAACCTCTGTTTTGATTTGGTGCCACATTAATAAATCTGACTGTCCATGAATTCAAAGGGAAAAAAGTAAAAATGATAAGCACTTGTTGACATTTGAGATCAATAAACTTTATTTACAACCATAAACCACAGCTGCAGGTTCAAACTCTGATGTATTTCATCATTTCATGTTAGAACAGAGACAAAATACTGAAGTCAGCATCAGTGCACACAGTACTGCAGCACTGTGTTAACACTGTAACACCCTGTGGTACAGTGTTTATTGTTTCACTGACATTTTGGATATTTGGATAATTTATCTACAAGATATAAACAAATAACTTGTTCTGCACTAAAACAAAATGAACTAAAGTCGACGTTCAGACAAGTTAAAAAAATAAAATAAAATTCATGGACAGAAACATTTACAAAGATCGTCCAATCAGATGCGTCCGCTGCTCGACTGATGATTCTATAGCGTGGTGAGAAACTCTCTGACCTGCAGGAGGAAACAGACTCCAGATCAGATAACACAAAATAAACTGGAGCACAACTGAAACACAGTAAAGTACAGTAGAAAAACAGGACGGCAAAATGAAGTGAAATAAAAACCAACCTTGTCGATGATCGCTTCCTGTCTGATGCAATCGTTCTTGAAGTCGTCATCGACGTCCAGAATCAGAACAGGTAGATCATTCAGGTAATCGAAGTCCAACCTGAACACAGAGTCGGGTTAATAACGTCCGTTTCCTTCAGCCTGACCCTGAACGCACCACTGAAAGGTCTGATGTTTAAACAGCTTCAGCACGGGCTCGATCGTCAGAGTCCGTATCAGCCCCAGACCACCAGAGACCTCCTCAGACCGCCTCGTGGACTCTAACACTGATCTCACTCAGTTGCATAAACGTTCAGACTGCTCCTTTAAACATCTGCTCTGACGCCTAAAACACCTTCAGGGTTTTTATGTAAAATCCAGATGTGGAGAAGCAACAGAAAATGGATGGATGGATGAACCAATGAAAAATAATTACTTCATTTACATGTTTGACATCAGGTCAGAGGTCAGCATCACTGCCTGAAAGCTGATTTGATGTGGATTTATCTGAATCTGTAGAGTCCAGCTCAGGTCTGGGGGCGGGGGATGACCGTGTTCGAAGGAGCAGCTGTTACCTGAGGTTCCTGTGGTAGAGCCAGGCTTCATGTTTGAAGTGAAGCTGCTCCAGATACTCCAGAGGAATCCCCTGCTCCTCCTCCCGGCCCCGGTGGAGCAACCGCTGCATACAGCGCTGAAATATACAGACAAATAAACAGGAACCTGAAGGCAGCACTGACAGTGTCTTCAGCTGGACCGTCACCAACCAACGACCTAAAGCCGGACTCACTCTTCTCTGATCTCTAACATGCACACACACATCATCAGCACCTGACCCTCACCTGACCTGACGACGTAACATAATCATCCACACTCCATCTCTTAAATATCAAACACACACACACACACACACACACACACACACACACACACACACACACACACACACACACACAGAGAAGGAACACTGGTGTTCAGATGTGGTAGCAGCAGTAGTTGTACCTGTGGCTGGGCCCTCAGGTAGATGATGGCATCAAGGGTGATCTCAGGTTCAAACTGGTTCAGTAACCAGGTGTGCCAGTCCTGATAAACACTCCACTCTGTGTCTGACAGGCTGCCACACTCAAACAGGTTGGAAGCAAACACATACCTGTACACAGAGATATGTTAATGGTATTCAATGGTGTCAGTTACCTAGCTGTCTCAGGTGTGTACAGCTACCTGTGTGAGGTGGTTCAGGTGAGTAATTACCTGTCCGAGTATACGGAGCGTTCGTAGAACTGAACGGGGTTTTCAGCCTGCTGAAGTTTGACTGACGGAGGCTGAAGCTGAGAACGAACTCTGCTGAGACTTGCATAACTCTGCAGACAGGTGAGACAGACAGGTAGAGAGAGACACAGGTGGACAGCCTTAGTGAAACTGCTCCACGTGCTGTTAATCCTCACCACCTGAGTGGGCAGAGTCGGGTGTCGTTACCTGGAAGGTGTAGGACCAGCGGCTGGGTTTATCGTACAGCATCTGCAGCAGGTTTCCTCCGCTCTTCTGAGAGGAACTCAGCTCCTGCAGACACACAGGTAAGCGTCAGCCCTTTACTCTGAAAGGACAGGAAGAAGCTTCCTCTTACTGAAACGCCGTCGTGTGACGTTGTGGCTGCAGGGGTGTTGTGTTCAGGTGCTGTGCGTTCACCTGGTAAATGTCGTCACTGTCGTTCTGGACGTTGCACCATTTTCCAATGGGTTCAGGAATCACCTCCCAGTCCTCTGATGCTCCCTGCAGGAGACGCACAAACGTCGACTTTCCTGCAGCTGAGACACAGAGACAGGTGAGTCAGACAGGTAAGCAAGAGACAGGTGCAGCGTTTGTGTCTGTCCTCTCAGTCTGAACATGGATGTCCTGGTTCTCCACAGTTTTTTAATTAAAGCTGCTGCTGAACAACACGATCCACGTCAACATCGACTGGTCGGTCACTGATCATCTTCAGGTTTTGGACTAAACTAAACATTTGAAGACATTTCTTTTTCATCATTCATCGGTTCACTGAAAAATCGAGGTGTTTGTTTGTTTTCTGGATTAATCTGAATGTTGTTTTTTCTGTGAATCATCAGAAAACAGCGAAATGTTCAAAACATCTGCACATTTCCAAACGCTCCGAAGCCAAAGATGCTCGGTTCTTTAACCTTGAGGCTCATCTTTAACCAAGAGACGATCTTAACACAGAGCCACAAACCACTGATTATTGATTATCGAACTCATCTCTGATCAACCCGCTGTTTTCATTTGGCGCCAATCAGCTCCATAAAGGCGGGACGGATTTAAACCCAGCCTGGGATTAAAACTACAAATCGTCCTGTTTGTCCCGGTCCTCAGAGACTCGGTGTTCACCGGGAGGACCGACAGGATTCAGACTGAGCAGGGAGCGTTTCGCTCCGCGCCGGTACAGAAGTCACCGGTGACCCGTCCGGTTATGTCACAACTTACCGATGTTTCCCTCGATGGAGATTTTCTTGTGTTCGCGGAGGAAGCTGCCGCTCAGCGACGGACTGGCGGGAACGCGACGCAGCCTCTTTGGTGGAGTCGCCATGTTTTAATCAGTCCGATAAAGGTTATTGATCTTTTATTATTTACCCCTGTTTATTGTCCGCGAGGAGGGAAACCGACTGTGTGAGCGCGAGCTGCTCCTTCACTTAAATTCCGCGCGCGGGGAGCCTTCCGCTTCCGGGGGCGGGACTAAACGGAGCAGAATTATTTTATTACATAACCAGTGCGAAATGTCTCACTCTGATCCTGTTTCTGAAGCTAAAATACAGAGCTCTCACTCATCAAAATTGAGGTCATTGATACTTGAACATTGGAAACAGGATCATCAAAACCTGATATTAATCTACCAAAGTATCAATAAAATGGATTTAAGGTACCACAGAGAGAACAATCTGGACACAGCATCAGTAACCTGGATCAGTGGGTTTAGATCCTTTCAGGTTAGAATGAAATCGCTGATACGGTGACAGAACGTAAAAAAATACTCCCCAGCTTAAAATGTATTATTTTAATTTTTTCTCCACTACCATCTGCAGACCTCCGGAAAAACTCTACCACTGTACATATTACATTACACTGTAAGGGGGTTAGGGTTGATGTGTGCTGAAGCCACAGGGAGGGGCTGGGCCAGGAAGGTGACCCGTGTCTGGACCTGTGACCCGTGTCTGGACCGGTTTGGACCAGGGGACCCAGTTCTCAGCAGCCATGTCTCTCATGTAGTTCAGCGTTGTTTCAGTCTGAATACGCAGCACAGACGCTGTGTTGTCTCACAGCTGCCGTCCTTCACCCCCCCCCCCACCCCCCCCACCCCCACCCCTACAAACCAGGAAAAGTATTTTTTCTGTTTGTTGAACCAAAGACAAGTGAACTTCACAGGAATCTGTCCACATTAGACTGGAACATGTCTCACTGCAGAGACACGAGCTGTACAGAGAAGAGGTGGAGGATGATGATGATGATGACAACGATGATGATGATGACGAAGAGGAGGAGACATACACAAGTTTTTACCCCACTTGTTACCACCAGGTCTCGGTGTGTGTGTGTGTGTGTGTGCGTGCATGTCAGACTTTATGACTGACTCCCAACACGGAAACTGAATCATCCACGAGATTCATCTGATTTATCTCCAGCCAGTGGAGGGAAAATAAAGGTGAGCTGAGGCGTTCAGGTGAGCTCTGATTGGTTGTCACACGTAGATGTCTTCCTCCTCAGGCATCTGCTGCATGATTGATGTTTCCATAGAAACAGCAGGATGACAGGAAACTGAGGAGAGTAGAACATATTAGCATCTGTGTTGGTGTGTGTTAGTGTATGATTGTGTGTGTGTGCGTACCATATCCCTCTCTCCCCTCCTGCTTCTTCTTCTCATCGTTCGTCTCGTTGCCACGGTGACCGTGCATCGACTCATAAACACTTTCCTCCATCGAACCTGGACCTGGAACAGGTTTTTGATGTCAGATTAGAACTGGACTTGTTGTTATGTGAATCTGCTGTGATCTTAAAGAGACCAGGTGTGTACGTCAGAGCTCACACTGTCTCTGATTGGCTGTTGTACCTGCAGTCATGGTCCTCTGAATCCTCCTCCTCCTCCTCCTCCTAAGGATAAAGGGGATGATGAAGGACAGCAGCAGAGGGAGCAGGAGGAGGCAGCTGACCAGTGGTGTGTTGTCTGTGTGGAGACTCTCTGCAGACACACACATGACTGTCAGCTGCACAGTGTCACATCACAATCACATGGTTCGACATGTGAAAGTTTCATCTACATTCACTGTTTATTTTCATTTACCATAAAATGTTTTATTTCTTTCATCTTTTATTTACCTGAAGACACTGAAATAATTCACACACATACAAACACATGTATATATAGCACAGCTCTCTCTCTCTCTACATAATGTATATTTATACCAGTGTGTGTGTGTGTGGGGGGGGGGGGGGGGGGTTTGGCCTCAGGTGGTGCTGCAGTGAGTGTACAGCTGCGTTTCTGGTGTTTCTGTTTCCGGAAGCTTTATTCTGAACATCCGAGCTGTCTGATGGAGCTGTGGTTGAATCAGCTCTTCATTCAGTCATGTCTCAGTGTAACAGAGGACTCCTGTTCTAACTTCAGTCCCTCACACACTGACCATGTTGCTGACAGAGCTCTGACTCTCTCTCTATTACTGGAGTGTGCAGGCCTCTTCTAAAGACATTCTATGACTCTGTGGTAGCCTCCGCTGTCCATTATACCGTGGTCTGCTGGGGAGCGGGCAGCACAGACCGGGACAGGAAGAGACTGAACAAGCTGGTCAGGAGGGCCAGCTCTGTCCCGGGCTGCCTGCTGGACACTGTGGAGGAGGTGGGTGAGAGGAGGATGTTAGCTAAGCTGACATCCATTATGGACAACACCTCTCACCCTGCACCAGACTGTGGAGGCTCTGAGCAGCTCCTTCAGCAGCAGACGTAGACATCCACAGTGTAGGAAGGAGCTCTACCACAGGCCCTTCACTCCCTCTGCTGAATGACTCACCTGTTTAGTTGTACTCTGGTCTGGTCTAACTTTTCATCTGTCCATGGTGGGACTGTGCAGTATTTTTTTCTTTCCCACAGTATCCTACTCATCACTCCTCCATCATCGTGTAAATTTGTATACAACCAGGTCATGCACACTGTTTTTCTGCACTTTACCCTTTTTTCCTGTTTTTCTTGTGAGCTGCCTAACAAGTAAATTTCCCCGCTGTGGGATCAATAAAGTCTTATCTTATCTTAATGTTGTCAGGTATATGGGGTCACGTGGTCAGCTGGCGTCTCAGTGGTGTTTGCAGTTGTGGACTCACCCTCCACCCTCAGCAGGAAGTCTCTCCTCATCATTTGTTTCCCACTTTGATCAAACACCTCCATGGTATAGTTTCCCGAGTCCTGGGTGAGAACTGGGCTGAAACTCAGTGACCCGTCGCTCAGCAGCTGGCAGCGTCCGTGGTGACACGTCGTCATATTGCTCTTCCGTGACAACACCAGGTGGAGGTTAGTCCACCTGACGTCCCATCTGTGCTCCATTCTCCCTCTCTGTTGGTCTGAGGGCAGCAGGGCAGTATCACCGCTTTGTGCTGACACTGTGATGATCTCTCCTGAGGCAGCTGGGGTCAAAGGTCACACAGGCAGAGTTTATGAACCAAAAACACGAGACAGCGTGTAGGAGTGAGACATCACTGCTCCGAGAACGAGCTGGACGCCGAGCGAACAGAAGAACCTTTTTATTTCACCCAGCACCCAGTTTCAGCTCAGGCTGGTTCACAGGTCACAGACACATCAGACACGTACACTGAGCATCCACTTTATTAGGGACACCAATACAGCTCTGCTGTTAACACTTGTTTTTAGTCCAAGTTTTAAGATCTTCACTGTTTGTTAATAGTGTCTGAAATGTTAAATACAGTTTTGTTTATTTCTGAGTTTTGTCCTCCCTGTTTACATGATGAGGGGTCAGAATAATAGGAACACCTCTGAATGTGAAGCAGTCCAATACAACACCTTCACTGACTGAGCCCAATGAGAAAACAGAGCTGAGTTAACGACACCTGAACATTGAAGGCATCAGAAACAGAGTCTATGTCAGAACAGCTGGGCTGGGTTGTATTAGACTGTGCACGTGTTCCTCATACAGAATTAAATATAACATCTCAGAGTAATGTAACTTTGATCAAACATCTCTTAAAAAAATCTCTCATTCCTCTTGGACGTACATAAAGTTGTAAGGTTGTAAATCCAGAAGGATTCTTTATGTCTCCTGATGAAGTTAATGTATGGGCACAGCAGCCTGATGTGCTGGTGAAATAAAGAAGGTTCTTCAGTCACAGGTGCCCAGCTGATTCTTTTCCACTGACAGCTCCTTCATCACATGACTTTACAGGATGGACGCACTGATGGACTGTTTATGAAAACTAAGCCAAGCTTAATGAAATGAAAGTGACGCCAGGAAAAGCAGCAGGGGTCAAAGGTCCCACATTTAACTTCAGCTACACTTTGTGGAAACCACAGAATACGCAGCTGTGATTAGTTCTTGGTGAAATGCACCGTGGGAGTTGTAGTTGCTTTCTCTCCTCCCGTACTTTGACTGATGCACTTCATCATAGTCTGCATTTTATGTTCTCTCATCCTCACTGTCCCGTCCTCGGTGCCATGTTATATTACATATATTTGGTTTATCTTATATTTTCTATTCATACTGTTTTCATCACTGAGTCATATTAACATGCTCCATTGTTTCATTGTGTCACGTATCATATTATACTACTGTAGTACTGAGTGTCATTATGAGATCATGTTGTACCTTATGCTGGTATTACAGTTAACGTGGTCATATCAGTCTTGTGTACAGTGGACTGGACTCTGCTGACCATAACACCAGTCACCTCACTGAGACGGTACTATAAACTTACAGCGCTGTTAGCTTACAGGGATGTTAGCTAACAGGGATGTTAGCATACAGGGATGTTAGCAGCTTACAGGGGTGTTAGCTAACAGCGCTGTTAGCATACAGGGATGTTAGCATACAGGGATGTTAGCAGCTTACAGGGATGTTAGCTAACAGTGCTGCTCGTCTCGACCGTCTCTTTATTTCGTGGTCATTTCATTGTTGATGTTTGTAGCTGGTCTCATCTCGTCTCATGTGACTCTGTTTTCAGATATTTTCTAACACAGTGATTGATCTTTTAGATCAAACCGACTGACCCTCACTCTTCATCACCACCACCATCATCATCATCATTAGTAACCGGACCAGAACCAACATGGCCACCGTCTGAAGTCGTCTCTGCCGCTGCAGGAAACTGCTGGTTCTGCCTGCTCAGGTGTCGGTCCCTGTGAGAAGGAAACACACAGTGTACACACACACACACACGGTGTAGAAAGTAAATGACTTTTTGCCCATATTCAGTTCAAGACCATGATGAAATGTTTCTGAAGGACAGGACGTGCTTTGACTCACAGCCTGAAAGGACTGAGAGCTCTGCTCTAAATGGCTGCAACCTCCTGGAGAACTTTGCAAACTTCTGGATGCTGCTTATCAGCTATGGGTTGAACTTTGTTGATGATTGAGAACCTGTTCAACACATGTAATGATCTTAAGTATATCACCTGCCTTCACATTCACTGGAGGCACAAATGTTAACTGAGTTCTGTGTGTGACTGATTGACCCCCCCCCCCGAGCTCCAGCAGCATGAAAGCCTGAAAGAAGACTGAAGAAGGACTTTTAAGAGAACATTTAGGGAGAATAGCTTGGCAGGTTTTCAGGCAGGTCGCTTCCTTGTTGTAAGAAATCTTTAGATTTTGTATTTGCTTGCTGTGCTAAATAAAACTCAGGAGATTGTTTTGATCTGTTAAAGAAGGTTTTCATCTTTTTGGTTCTGTCACTCCAGTGATCCAGGGCTTGTCTGACTCCTTTGTGGTCAGGTCCTTGCTTTCTATCAGTTCTTTTGTTAGGACAGGAGCGGAGATTAAGTCTCAAACTACAAACCCGACGGGCAGGAAGCAGCATCACAGTCCCAGTGACTCAGGCTGAACAGCAGTAGACTGTGAACAGTGAAATAGTTCACAGGACTTCTTTGGACTGTGGCCCAGGCTCCTAAGCAGTGCCCAGACACTTAATACTTGCTTTAGATTTTGTCCATCAGAACCAGTTAACATTACATGTTAAGGGGGTTTTAGGAGAGTTACAGAGTCTAATTGTCTCCAGCAAACAGGATCTCCTGTACAGTTCAGTCCTGCATCGAGGGGCAATACGTGTCCCGCTGCATGTGGTCTGATGTCCTTCAAGGGAAGCATGCAGGGGATGAGAGGGTTGCTGAGAAGTTTCTACAGCATCCTCCTCTCAGACACATCCACCAGTGTTAGACAGAGGGGGAGTCGCTGCAGAGGCTAGAAACATGGGCAGAGGTGTTTCTTTAGACAGGAAGCCGAAGGGCAGAGGTGTCATTCCTATGCAAAAACAGGTTCATGTTGTTGCCCCTGTCCACTCCATCACTCTTTTGTTGATGAACCTGACACAGACCCTGTGCTGACCACATCGACTTACAGATTCTACATCCGACTTTTATCCAGACCCCAGATCTTGATCCTGACCCAGAACAGAGATAAAAGGCAGAAACATATCAGGTTCACACCAAAGTGTTTGATCCTACCTGTCTGAGGGATGTTGTCCTCAACTGCAAAGTTAATGATAAAAAATCTGATTCAGGTGAAGACACACAACTAATAACATCTGACAGACGAAAAAGAGAAATGTGAACAATGTTGACACAAGATCAAAACCAAGTGAAGAAGGAAATGAGATATGAAACCCAGAAACCATCAGACCACACCTCCTTTCACTTTCTCCATGTGAAACAGAAGGGGTGCTCAACGCTCACACACTTTCACACTCAGCTGCTTTATGAACACACAATTAGAACTGGGTCTTCTACTGTCCCCTTGTCTCAACCCCTGTGTCTTCTCACAGGTCCATCAGAGGACCCTACCTGGACCTGGACCTGACAGTGTGTGTGTTGTCCCTTCACTGCAGCAGACAAAGACATAACTGATCAGAATAAATCAGTCATGAATCAGTTGAGGTTGTGAAGGTAAGGTAACAACGACAACAAGGGCCCAGGAAACGCATTATGTCCGCGGCTGGTCCCCAAAAATGTAGTAAAGCAGGTGTGTGTGTGTGCATGAAACTGTGTGGTCATTGTGGGGCTGTGTTCTGTGGTGTGTTTCAGAGAGATGTGTGTTCAGATCACAGAACACACACTGCGGCCTCAGTCACAAACCACGTTCTGAAGAGAACTAAAGAGTAATAAGAACATTCTTCTATACAATGCCCTTATTGATGAACACAAGTTCAGTGTGTTAGGACACTGCACGCACACACACGTGTGTATACACTGTATATATTATATATATACTGTAACCCAATTACTGTGTGGCTTGTGAGTGGAGTCAGAGCAGGGGGAGGATGTAGGAGGTGGAACCAGTGAGCATTTCCCAAAATGTTCAGTTATTTCTTTAAGTGAAGGATCTGACTCTAAATGTGTAACCAAGACTTTTCTCCAGGAGGTGGTGCTGCTGCTGCATGCTGGGATACTGTTAGTACTACTACTGTGTAGGTGGTGGTGGTGCATGCTGGGATAGACTCTTGCCTCCATGGACTCGGGAGCAGAGGAGGATGGAGGGATATTCTTATTTGCACAGACAGAGTTTAGACTCATCTTTGTGAACAGAATCAGTGGAAACAGGATGAAAAACAGCAACAGCAGCAACAGTCATGTTATAAAGCACCAGTTCTCTGTAAACACTGCATTCTGCACAAACAGACACAGGTTCAATGCTCACCTCTTCAGCCTAAAGCAGAAGGAAGCCTCTGATCGATCAATCAATCGATCAATCAATCAAAAACAAAGTCAGATCAATCAAATGTAAAACGCAGCTTTGTGAAACAGTCAGCTGTAGGATGGAGTCCTGCTGATGCTGAGTCCAGAACATGGTTTTAACTGAAGCTCAAGATAAGTGACCTTTATTTTTAAGTTAGACAGCAGCTTCCTGTTTCCTGCTCTCAGCAACAGGTCACATCAATAAGTAAACTCACAAACACACGTTTATATCTGCTACTGTTACTAGTACTACTACTACTAATACTATTACAGAGTAGAGTAAAAAAAGTACTGTAGTATTACAGCTTCTGCACTGCTGTTACTGCAGAGAGAGAGACAGCTCAGTGTGTGCAGTGAGGGGGAGGAGAGACAGACAGGCAGACAGACAGAGGGGGGGAGGAGATAATGAGACACAGTGGAGGAGTGTCTGTTAGAGCGTTCAGTCTGCTCAGTGAGACTGAGTCTGTCTCTTCGCCCGTCTGTCTCTCAGCCTGTCTCTCTCTTCACCTATCTGTCTCTCTGTCAGGATGGAGGAGTGTCATTATGGATTATTGATTATTGTGTTTCTGCTACAGAACAACTCTTTTCAGTCAGTTTACATCAGTGACAACACAGGTGAGACGACTGTACTACTGTTACTACTACTGCTGTCATTAAAACTAATGCTTCTGATACCGCTGCAGTAGAAGTATAGGTACTACTGTTAATAATGCTACTAGTGTTGTACTTTTATCAGTGCTACCAGAACTTACTACTATTGTTCATGTAATATTTGCCACAGTTAGTACTGCACTGTACTACTGTTCCTGTTCCAGTTAGTACTTCTACTGTCACTGCTGTCTGTCACTACTCTTAGTATTACTGTTACTACTGTTACTACTACTGCTGCAGGTTCTCCTACTACCCATACTACATGCTTCTTGTTCTTCTTCTATGGTGGTTGTTTGTCCTCCAGACTGTGACCAATGACCTCTGCAGTGAAGGTCTAGATGAAACAGACAAAATCATTGACCAGCTGCTGTGTCCCAGTGTTCCCAGTTGTGTTCTGATGGTTTCAAAAGCAGATGGAAACTGTTCTGAATGAATCAACATCTGTTCTCCAACTGTTCTCTGTCTGTCCTCTTCGTCTGTTCACTAACTGTTTTCCTTATGTTCTCTCTCTGTTCTCCAACTGTTCTCTGTCTCTGACTCAGAGAAACGTTCTCGCCACATTTTTCCCATAAATCTTCGTGTGTTTCTGGCGTTTGGGGAATGCGAAGGATTCAGATCATATTTCATCACAGCCCTAAGTGTGTGTGTGTGGAGAGAAGCTGTGATGTCGTGGAGGTCAAAGATTACACACACACACAAACATGTACATCTATCTTTGTGGGGACCCTGTGCTTCTAGGTCTGTACGATCAGAACATAAAGTAATAAAATAACTGCTTCTGTCTATAATCGGTAAACACACATACTGAATGTGACAAGTTATCCTTTTCTCATCGTAACATCATGAGGCTTGGTTCATAGGTTTAGATTAAGATGGAACCGTCTTATCAGCATCTGCTTTTTGTCATCGTTGTAGAGGATCCCAGCTGCAAAGAACATCAGCTGAGCCACAGACTGCAGGCGGGAACAGAGGAGGGTCAGCAGTAAAGCATCAACAGAAATTAATCTTCAACCATTTTGATAATAAGTGTTTTCTCTGGTTCCAGCTCCTTAGTTCCAGCCCAGAAACACATTTACGGGATCGTTCTGGTTTATTCCAAATCTGGAATAAAAGCAGACAGAAGCTAACTTTTCCTTCTCTCTATCAGATTCTCTCCATAAGGTTCTCTCAGAGTTCAGCATCATTCGTCCAATCAGGACTGACTCAGAGGGGCGTTTCCTGTCAGAGTCAGACTCTGCCCACCGCCTGCACCGCAGCAAAAGAGATGCCCACCATGCAGACGACACGCAAATGGTCCCACCTGCTGAAGCGTCACAGTTCACTCATTCAGGCCATAGCTGGAAGGGGCGGAGTTACAGGGTTGAGGAGGTGGAACTTTACTACAACGTTACAGTGTTTGGTCAAGAGCTCCAGCTTCAGCTGCGTCCAAATTCTCGTCTCATTGCCCCCACTGCCACCATGGAGTGGGAGGAGGCAGGACATCTTCATTCTCAGCCAATAGGAGACACTGGCTGCTTCTATACAGGGAAGGTGTCCAACATGGAGGACACATCTGTCGCCATCAGCAACTGTGATGGACTGGTAGGTGTGACCTGATGTGTGACAGGGTCACATAACATTTGTCACTAATCTGCAAGGAAACAACATGATCCAATGCAAACTGTGAGTAGTAATGATATGAATATACAGTTTCTGCTTTTCCTGCAGACCTTGAACTTAGCTCAGGTTCCTCTTAAACCCTGGTCACCAGCATTCAAAAAGTCTGAAATGAAATCAGTTCATTTCAGCAGTATTACTTTGATCAGTATATTCCCTCCTCTTCCAGAGAAAAATGAGTAAGTCACTTTATTTAAAAATCACCCTTCAACATTTTCAGGAAGTGCTTCACAACAGAGAAACAAAACAATAAATCAACAGAACAGAAATATACAGACTTTAGAAAAGTTAATTTGGTGAAAGTGTCAGTAAAATTACTGGAGGAAGTCAGGTCCAACTCTGTGGCATAAACAGCTTTAACTGACGTGACTGACTGGTGTCACCTGACTGCAAAATATTTCTCCCGCAGGGGGAATGAAGAAAAACTACAGCCCAGAAAACCCAGTGACAGGTGTAAACAATCAGAAAACAACAGTCAGAGAAACCTTCACAACATCAGCGTCTTCCTCTGTGATGAAGCTGCAGCTCCAGCTGTTGATGGAGGCAGATGTTTGGACAGCTGTTGCCGTTTTTTGAGCCTTCTGGTTTTCCATATGTGCTGCGGTGAGAACAGCTGAAACCACAGAGTTTAACAGCCCGACACTGACGGACAGAAAAACTGATGCATGAGAGGAATATCTGACAGAGTGCTCAGTCAGACAGGAAACAGCAGAGGGCCATGGCTGGACGTTCCAGACGGCACAAACCATTAGAGACGTCAGTTCGTTCACACATCTCCGAAAGAAAGAAGGAAGATCTGACAATAATAAATGTTCTTTTATAGTTTTATACTTTTTAAAAGCAGCTTATGAAAGTTTTCAAAGTAAAACAAATGAATACTGATTTTCATTTTTAAAAAATCACAGAAAAGCAGCAGAAAGCAGAGTAGAAACAAACAAGTAGAAGAGTGTGAGAGCAGATATGACTTCAGGCCTCCAGAGGCAGAAACCAGACACTGTAAAACATGACTGATCGAGTCCACTTTTGGTCAGAAAACTGTCTGGTTCAGCCTGAGTTAACCTTCACTTCTTACAGCATGGGATGAGCCGGCTGATCTAAGACAGATGTGGAGGACAGATGAGGAGGGTTTAAAGTGGACGAGGAGAAGGACAGAAAAAAAAGGGAACAATTTCCTGCTGCAGTAGCTAATGAAAAGCAGTTAAAGCAACTTCTGCTGATTATTCAGATGAAATGTTCCAGTGGACACAAAAACAGGAACGCCCGAATAAATAAATCACGTAACAGAGGAACGTTTTCAATGTTCAGTTTGTGTTTAATGATGGTTTTTGGTGGTTAATGAAGCTGCAGACGATTCTGCTCAATTGGCACAAAGAGGCCTGCAACATTTAAAAATGTAGTTGTCCTAAACGTGAAACCAGAACCTGAAAACTGGCGATTCCCACTTAAATAACGCAGACTCATGTGGTTATGGCCTACTCAGACTTCAGTTATCCAGACTCAGACTTCAGTTATCTGGACTCAGACTTCAGTTATCTGGACTCAGACTTCAATTATCTGGACTCAGACTTCAGTTATCTGGACTCAGACTTCAGTTATCTGGACTCAGACTTCAGTTACCCGGACTCAGACTTCAGTTATCCGGACTCAGACTTCAGTTATCCGGACTCAGACTTCAGTTATCTGGACTCAGACTTCAGTTATCCAGACTAAGACTTCAGTTATCCGGACTCAGACTTCAGTTATCCAGACTCAGACTTCAGTTACCCAGACTAAGACTGTTTGGGACTTAGATACGAATAACGCCGACTCATTTATGTAACTCAGATCTGTTACTGCATCAGATGTGAGTAATGCTGAGGATCATTAAAAACACTGGATCAGACGTCAGAGATCCTGACTCAGGATTGAAAACTGACATTAAATTTATAGTAGCTGAACCGTAGACGTACAGTGGACTAACTGTAGATCCAGCAGCAGATGACGCTCTCTGTGCCTTCCCAGGCAGGGATGATCCGAACGGATCAGGAGGAGTTTTTCATTGAGCCGTTGGATCAAAGGAGGGCTGAAGGAGAGGAAGACGAGGAGGAGGAAGGAGGACGACAGCACATCATTTATCGCTCCTCTGCTATCAAGAAACAACCAGCTGCCAATCAAACTGAAGCTGTCTATCAAACTGCTGATGACTTCCTCCGAGGTGAGATAATACAATCCTTACGTTGTGACACAAATGCAACCTTATCGACTCCAATAAACTGGGACAAAACTGAACTCTCACAGCTCAAACAAACGTGAACTTGGCATCAAGCATCAAACGAACCTCACTTTATGACCTGAATAACAAACCGAACCCAGTCATTCAAATAAACGTGACCTCGAGAGTGAGTTTCATGTTGTGTCTGGGACAAAAAGGACATTGTGCGTATGTTCGTGGCGATGATGTGTGGAATTTATCAGTTATTCTCAGTGACTTTCATCAGTCGTATGTTGCATTAAACCATCAGTGCTAACAGCAATTACAATGCACTTTCTTCAGAAAACTTCCCTCTAGTATATTGTGTATATGTGTGTGTTGTAATGAAAGATGAGTGTAAGTGTAATAAATAATCACAGAGTGCTTCTGTCACTCAGTTCCTATAAAAAGAGGAGCAACACTGAACTGAAATGAGCTGAGCTGTGTTTTTTACAGTGTAGTTATCTGATGTGTTGTTTCTGCAGAACGAAAGGTTCAAACTGAAAACAGTGAAATTGTTCCAGGAAACTTGGCAGTAACAACAGGAGCTTTACAACACACACACACACACTCAGCCAGCTGCGACGTGGCAGTCCGAGTTTCAGATTCTTGGAGGTTTTGGAGGTTTGGGCTCAGAGTTGACAGATAGTTCAGCTCCTGACTCGATCGTCAGCAAATGAGGGGAGAGTTTTATCTCAGCTCAGCTCAGCCTGAGCCTCCGGCAGCACAGAGGGAACTCAGGGCATCTGCTTCCGATTGCTGACGTAATTTGCCGAACAACACGTTAAACGTAAACTAACATGTTGGATGTTAAAGATGAGAGAAGATCAGCAGAGTAACTGCTGGTGTTTACAGAATGAAAGCATCAGTACACGATATGGAAAAAGAGAGATAATCACATCTGAATGTAAATATTATTTAGAGAACCAGACTCTGGACTGAAGCTTTGATACCACATTTGTATTCAGGAGGTTTACTGGACGACAGTTCACTGACTTTCACGTTTAGCCTCACTGAAAACATCCTGTCATCTTGTCATCAGGCTGTCTGCTCCGGCCTGTGATACCGTAAACACAGGATGTCTGTGGACTCAGTCAGGGCTGCAGTGATAAGACATAGGTTACATAAACCCTGTCTTATTTATCACAGGGTACAGGAGTTGCTGTAAGACACAACACCTCAATGTCAGCACTGATACTGGCATAATACTTCTTCCAAAACTCAATAAGAAAACATAATGTTTTTAGTGGAGAAAGTCTGACATTACCTGAAAGACGTTAAGGTCACCTGAGAGCTGACAGAGTCAGATAGAGTCACCTGAATGTTGTCAGGGTCACCAGAGAGTCATTCAGTTCAGCTGAGGGTCATTCAAGCGTTCATAAAAATAACAGACAATGAAATTTGTGTTAAATTTTAGAAACTGATAGAAACGTTGAGCTGTTGTTTGTGGTTTATTCTCCGACAAACAGAGGGACCAGTGTTTCCTCTCAATAAATTTACACTGACTGCACTATAGACCCAAGTGTTAAAACTATTATTCAGTTATTATTGGGGTTGTCTTTTTGTTTGTCTCCAGGTCCTCTTTTAGGTTCTCTAAACTGGAACCAGAATGTGTTGTGGTCAACATCAAACTCAGCTCGACGGCGGCGCTACATTGAAGAGGCTGAGCTATTTAACATCGAGGTTAATGAGCGGTTTAATACAGACATTGATAAACTGTTGAACTGAGCGTTTACTGAACATTTTAACTCTCTTTTCCTCCTCCAGGTTTTATTAGCGGTGGATTATTCTGTTCTTCTTTTCCACGGCCGAGACCACATTCAGAAATATCTTCTGACTCTGATGAACATAGTAGGTGAAAACACAAACGTCTTAATTGAGTTTTAAATGTCGATGATGTTGCATTAGTAAGGAGTAGAGGTGAGTCTGGTTTCGCCTGCTGGTTGACTGCAGATGAAATGTAAATTTAAATATGCTTTATGTTTGTAAGTATTTTAGTTTAAAACATTCAAAAATTAACTCTGATCATCAACAGAATGTGGAGAAATCCCAATTTTGACATTGTGTCAAAGACATCTATATTTCAGAGATATCTACTGAAGCTAGCATACTAACCAGCTAGCACCAGCCTGTCCTGTATTGTAATACCACTTTGTCCCTCAAGAGGCGACAGTGAGTCACTGTAGTGTCTTCCCTCCGTCCAACAGGAGAACATAAAGAGGTAGCGCTGCCCAGATCAGCAGCAAAGAAAAGAAGTGGTAGAAATAGAAGCAAAACCAGAGCTAACATCGCTGATGCTTTTCTTGCTGGTGACAAATAAAGAAATGACGTTTTAAACACAACTCTAAAAGCTGTCAATGCTAATTTTTCGTTAACGTAAATGTAGCGACCACTTACAAATAGCAGTATTTACATACAGAACCTATGAAATGAGTTAATCATGTCCAAATCCACAAAGCACAGGTAGACTGGACTGAGTGGAGAACCTTTTTTTCTCTGTTATTGCTCCAGGTTAATGAGATCTATCAAGATCATTCTCTGGGCGCCAACATCAATGTTGTCCTGGTCAGAATCATCATGCTGTCTCCAACAAAGGTATCAAACTGCGACTGCTTCAAAATTACTGCAGGTTTCTGGTCAGGATATTTTTCCGAAGGGGAAATGGGAGGATTTTGTAGTTGGGTTTTCATGTCTTCAGGGCAGACGTTGTAATAAATTCTGGTCTCAGCTATGTTGTTACACATCGTTTTTATTTTTCAGTTTCAGTTTTCACCACTACTACTGTAGAAATAGTGTTAAACAATGACCATTTCCATTTTTTAACTTGCTTTCAAATGCTTTGGTTTCACCAAGTGAAGCAGCGCACACTCTGCAGGTACAGTACAAGTAAAAAAAACAGTGTCCCTCCATCAGTCCCAGGAGCTGATCTCTGTGGGGAATCCCCAGAAGAGTTTGGAGAACGTTTGCGGCTGGTCGTACCTCCAGCAGAGGGAGCAGAGTCACGCCGAGCAGCACGACCACACCATCTACCTCAGCAGGCAGCCGTTTGGCCCCTCCGGCATGCAGGGTACTGCTGCTAGTACTGCCACTCATACTACAAGAACTACTACTAACACCGCTGCCGCTGCTAATCGACCCCTGATGACCCCTGACCTCTGATCGTTTGATCTGCCTCTGCAGGTTATGCTCCTGTCACAGGAATGTGTCATTTACACCGGAGCTGCGTCCTCGTCTTGGAGGATGGTTTCTCCTCTGCTTTTGTAGCTGCACATGAAACAGGACACGTGTGAGACACGCACACACACACACTTCACTGGTTGACAGCACAAGTAATCAAACACTTTCACATTTTTACAAAGTGTGTATTTTTAAAAATCAACAAAAACAAGTCATCCTCACGTGTGGAGACTCTCAGGTGTCCACACAGAGACGATAACAGAATCTGTCTCCTTGTCTCTCTGCCTGTCTTCAGCTTAGGTATGAATCATGACGGTGAGGTGAATAACTGTGCTGACGACGTACCGCTGGGAAGCATCATGTCTCCGCGGGTTCAGGCCACGTTCCATCGATACCACTGGTCCAGGTGCAGCTGGAGGGAGCTGCATCAGTACCTGCAGTGAGGACGACACTATGAGTCTGCTCTGAAGACAGATGGGCCTGAGAATGATTCAACACGCTGGATGTCAACCAACAACTCTCTCTGTCTCTGTCTCCCTCTCTTTCTGCAGTACCTACGACTGTCTCCGTGATGACCCATTTAACCACAACTGGCCGGCTCAGCCTCAGTTGCCGGGGTTTCAGTACTCAATGGACCAACAGTGTCGCTTCGACTTTGGACCAGGATACAGTCTCTGTACTGCAGTATGTCTGTCTGTATCCTGCTCTTGTTATGAGAGGTGACCTTTGACCTCTTGCACTTTCAGGAAGAGCCTCAGTTTTTCGTGACACTGCCAGCTTGAGACAGCAGAGACAGTGGACACACATTATTCAGGATCCTCTGAGCTTAGACCAAATGTTTATTTGATTTAAAGACAAAACGCATCAAACCGAAGTGGTTTCCTAACAGAGAAACCAAATATGACAGAATAACACACGTAAATCAGCAGTTTCAGTTGTTTGAAGAAAGTAAGACTGAAGATCTTTGCAGGATTAGCACCAGATGTGTTTTCAGGGTGGAGACCAACATCATATCTGTTCACAGAAAACCAGACACAGATCACACACACACCGGATTGAAATTAGCAGCAGCCTTTAATTTGAGTGTGATGACTCTGTTCAGGGAGTTTCCAACATTTTCACATGATCATGAAAATATTTGACAGTTTCTCTCACAGACTTCTGATTATCGTGGAAGTGTTGGATTTTTTTCAACACATTCTCTCTGTTTGTTTCTGATTGTTTTCTCTTCGGTTCAGACTTATGGAGCCTGGATCTGGGTTTTAAGAGGATTTTAAACATTTTCCACACGCTGTTTTTTTTCCTTTTCCATTTCAGTGAACATTATTTTTCCTCCTGTCTTGTTTCTGTTTCAATTTGATCTTTATGATTTGTTGTTATTGAACTTTATTTTGATATATTCCAAATATCTTTGTGTGATTGTCTCCAGTACACGACCCATGACCCCTGTAAACAGCTTTGGTGCAGCGACTACAACAACCCGTTCTTCTGTAAGACCAAGAAAGGTCCGCCACTGGACGGGACGAAGTGTGGACCAGGGAAGGTGAGGACACAGTCTGGTCGTCATGGGTTGAAGGGACTGATTTGTCCCAGGCAGGTTTTTGGGAACAACCAATGAGCTGTAACAATCATGTTCCCCACTCCCAGTCTTTACGCTAAGCTAGGCTAACCACATCCGCTCCTGCTCTGTGAAAAACTAACTTGTGTCTCCATGGCAACTGTCTCTCCGTGAAGCACTGTTTTAAAGGGTTCTGCATGAAGTTGACCCCTGACCTCCTGAGACAAGATGGCGGCTGGGGAACATGGAGTTCATATGGCAGCTGCTCCAGGACCTGCGGGGGTGGGGTCAGGTTTCGGACCAGACGGTGTGACAACCCAGCGTGAGTGAGCTGTCAGTCATTTGTGATGTCACAGATAAGACACATCAATCAGAGACACTAACCTGTTGTTGTTCTCAGTCCAGCCAATGGGGGGCGCACCTGCTTTGGAAACAGCTACGAGTTCCAGCTGTGCAACCAAGAGGGGTGTCCACCCCTGACTGACTTCAGGTCAGTAGATCTATTCTCCACTGCGTTCTACTGAGTTCCTCTGCTCTCTATTTCGTTCTGCTGTGTATTACTGCAGTCTATGTGTGTGTGTGTTCTTTCAGTCTGGATGTGTGTGTGTGTGTGTGTGTGTGTGTGTGTGTGTGTGTGTGTGTGTGTGCTTTCCTATAGGCTGATGTGTCTTTGTGTTTCAGGGAGGATCAGTGTAAAGTCTGGAATCCGTTTTTTGAACATGAAGGAAAGAAACATCACTGGCTTCCCTATGAACACCCAGACTGTAAGAGCACACACACACACACACACACACACACACACACACACACACACATCCAGACTGTAAGAACACACAACACACACACACGGTGTGTTAAGCGAACTTGTGTATTTAGAGTCAGGGTGTGTGTATGTGTGTTTGAGTGAGTGTTGTGGTGTGTGTGTGTCACATGTTAAACTCATCAGTCATGACTCTGTTATTGGAGGGAAATCTCTTCTCCTCCCTTTAACTCTTTAAAGTCTGAAAATATTTGAATGTCTCTTTAAAGTTTCACCTTAAATTTTCCACCTTAAGCAGCTTTAAGCAGCACAAACATCTGATCCACGTTTCCGTGTGCTTGCAGCTGATGAGCGCTGTGGTCTGTACTGTCAGTCCGAGGAGACAGGGGCGGTGGTTTCCATGAACAGAATGGTGCATGATGGGACGCTGTGTTCCTACGGCGACCCCTACAGCGTGTGCGTCCGAGGAGAGTGTGAGGTCTTTGTGTTTCAGATTTTTTTACTGGGGTATGACCAGGCTGTGATTTAATCTCATGTGTTTTTACTTCAGCCTGTACAAAGCCTCACACAGAGCACTGTACATGGGTGAACTGGGGTGTGCTACAGATTAGCATAGCATGATATTGTATAATGTACTGACACAGCATAGCACAGTGTAGCATAGTGTAGAATAGCTGCCTGAAAGTTAAAGCCAAGACCCCATAGCTTCATTACATTTGGTCCAAACTGAGCTGAGAGTCTGTTTTACCTTATAAAAATTATTTTTACTAACTTGTGTAATTTTATGGGGGGAAAACAACTTTGGCAGGAAGAAACTGTGGCTGTCCTCCGCGGCTAGCCTTAGCTAAAGCTAATTCACCAACTTTTTCTGAGCTATGATTGAAAATTCAATTTTCTGCTCTGACATCTCAGTCACTAATTGAGTTGTTTATACCACATAAATATTAATGGAGAAAAGAGGAAAACAGATAAACTAGTCCCGCTAAAAGCTAACTAGGCTAGCTTAGATTCCTTTTAGAGGCTAACGTGTTTGGTGTCTGGCTTTAGGTGACGATGACCACGTTCATCCTGAAAAGATCATAAAACAAAGTTTTAAAAATACAACTGTTACACACTTTGGCTGAAGAGCCTTCAAACTTCAAATCCTGTTTCTACATCATCACTTTTCTGCACCTACTGCACACAATGTTATATATAGCATAGCATAGCACTGCATGGCATATATTACTATTGTAAGATACTGTTATTTACATGTTATACTGTACTGCGCTGCCTTTCCTTATTTTTCTTAAGCAGTTTGTTTATCAGGAACAATACACATTATTGATTGATTATTGAATTATTTTCATCTTCTGTAGCTGACATTATTCATCAAAGGAAACTAACAAGACAAACAGAAACCAGACTGATGGAGGTGATAAGCTTTGATAGAGTGTTATATTATAGCACAGGATGAAGTGGCATAACAAAGCGTGGTACAGTTTAATGCAGAGTGTAGCTCATTGCTCTGTTAAGAACACATCTAAGCTCAATTTTCCTTTCTCCTTGTTTCCTTTCCTCTCTCCTTCTGCAGCATGTAGGTTGTGATGGACAGATTGCTTCAGACCAGCAGGAGGACCGATGTGGAGTCTGTGGAGGAGACAACTCCAACTGTAAGATCATCAAAGGAAACTTCACCCGCAGCACCAAGAAACAAGGTCTGAACAACATCTGGTCTCAGGAGATGTTTCAAATAGAAACATGTTCCAGTCAAATATTAAAGGCTTCTTGTCCTCACTCAGTACAAACTATATGGAACATAATAAAAATATGAGGTTTGGGAACGTACACAGCAGTTCCTTCATCACAAGGAACGTGGACAATGTTAGAGGAGCAGCATTCAGATTACAGAACAGTTAGTGGATACTGTGTGCTCAGCAGATTACAGTT
>JBBMJY010000004.1:22513890-22528788 GCA_037833715.1 Toxotes lorentzi | reverse complement strand
AGAGGGGCCTGATAGCTAAAGGCTCGGCCTCCCATTCTACTTTTAGAGATTCTGGGAACCATAAGCAGACCTGCATTAATATGGTACTATCAGCTCTCTGAGATATGAAGGAGCCTGGCCATTGAGGGCCTTATATGTTACACTTTTACTGCAACTGATCCTGTTTCTGTTGGAGTTTTCTTATTAATTGATGGATTGATTATTTTTTTTATGACCTAGGTTACTTAAAGATCCTGGATATTCCCAAAGGAGCCCGACACCTGCTGATCCAGGAGTTCAAAGGGACTCCTCATGTCCTGGGTAAGATGAGGGAGGTGGAGCTCGTCTGGTCTGACGCCCAGAGATCTTCTCTAGCTTGTTATTTTCTAGAAAACTTTGTTTTCTGCTGCAGCGGTGAAGAACCAGGAGACGGGTCATCTCTTCCTCAACAATGAAGATGAGCTCCCAGAGTCCCGTGTGGTGATTGAGAAGGGTGTGGCGTGGGAGTACAGCAACACTGAGGAGCAGGAGTCCATCCAGACTACAGGACCGCTCAAGTATGGAGTCCTGCTAATGGTCAGTCAACGTGGGAATCTAAGTCCAACGTATCTACACTGTCTGATTATAAGCTAAACCTGAACAACCACCATCTTGCTGTGTTTCTGTATGTCAGGTCCGTTCCCATGGCGACTCCAAGGTGACAGTGTCCTATAAGTACATTATCCAGGATCAGCTCCAGTCCTCGCTGGAGTCCAATCTGGTGCAGGAAGACACCATCTTCTACGAGTGGGCGCTGAAGAAGTGGTCGCACTGCTCCAAACCCTGCGGAGGAGGTAAACGGCTCTTCTCCTGAGGAACCGCCTGTTTGTTTGGTTACTGCGGTAATACGTGTGTGTTGGTAACAGTGATCTCTGGTTGCCAGGGAAACAGTACACACGGTTTGGCTGCAGGAGGAAGGCTGATGGGAAAATGGTTCATAGGATGTTCTGCTCCAACATCAACAAACCACGTGCCATCAGCCGCAACTGCAACACCAACACCTGCAGTGCACCACGGTAACTTATTAAAGGTCACCAAGGTAGCACATTACAAGTCACCATGGTAACACACAGCAGATACATTTATGTGGTGTTGTTGAACTGCAAAATCAGTTGAATCAACGCCTCTGAAACAGTTTCAACACAAACTGATCATTCAAACCTTCAAGAAGGAGGATTTACTGTAAGACTGCTGGATTACACTGAATTAGTTTTAGCCTGGTGTTCCTAATAAACGGACAACTGAGTTTAGATGCAGAATTGCTAACATGAGGGTTAACCAATCAAACTGGATCCTGTACAGGATTTAATACACCCACACTGGGTGCATCGAAAATGACGGCAACATCCAATGAAGTCCTACTGTTTCTGTCCCCTCAGCTGGGTGACCGGGGACTGGGAGGACTGCAGTGCCTCCTGTGGTCAGACTGGGTGGCAGCGTCGCTGGTTGAGCTGCCAGCAGGTGTCCAGCAGGGTGCAGCAGCAGCGCTCAGTGAACAGCAAACTCTGTCAGGACACCCGGCCAGATGGGAAACGCACCTGCAACCGCTTCCCCTGTCCCGCTGCCTGGCGAGCTGGGCCCTGGTCACTGGTGTGAAACCCTTATTGAAGCCCTGTTAACGCTTAAAACAAGGACAGAACATGAGAAGGGTTCTAACACTGCCACCAGGAGTCCTCCCCAATGGGTGGACCGACTCTGCTCTCCCTTCTTTCTGGGATATGTCTCACTTCCTTCCTCAGACCTTCTTTGTTTTTACTGGACGAGCTCTAACTTCTTTCTGTCTGGAAAACTGTGGTTCCTCATTTGAGAAATATCTTTAAGTCATTACTTTCTAGACTTCCTCTCACTTTGTTCTTTTGGGAGAACTTCTACCTTCCTTTTTCAGGATTAGCTTTACCTACTTCTTTCTGTTCTACCTCTAACCCCCTCCTTTCAGGACTACGAAATAAGTCAGAAAGTTAGGAGCTATTTTTAGCCTTAGGATGTTTTGTAAATAAAATCCCAAATCAATAACTGATCAGTGAGAATCTGAATATCAGTCTGATCAGTGTCTTTGTGCTTGTAGTGTTCAGTATCTTGTGGAAACGGAACTCAGGAGCGTCAGGTTGCATGTTCGAGTTATGAGGGTTCAGCTGAAAACTGCACTGAACCTCGGCCAATGACAACCCGCACCTGCCAGGCCCCACCCTGCAATGGTAGGCATTGGCCAATCACATTCTATTTGTTTACTGAGGAGGGAAGGGAGGGATGCTGGGAGTTGTGGTTTGTGTTTTTTGCCCATTGTGCTGATCATGTGTACAAACATGTTTTTCCACCCCTCCAGGTGACCAGAAGAACGCCATCATCCAGTGGCTGTCCAGGTCCAACCCAGACTTCCCTGCTCCAAAGACCTCCAGTAAAACACATGGACTCCTGATTCCTCTACAGGCTTCTTTTCTTCCTCTTCCTGCTGCTCCTGCTCCTTCCCTCTCATTCTTCTCATTTCTTTTTCTCTCTTCCCTCCTGTCGAGGAGGCAGAGTTACTTGTAAATGCTCCTCAGGTTTTGAAGTCTGAGATGACAGCTGATGGTTTTAAGATTGACTGGATGGTGATTTTCACTGATTCTGCAGAGGGACAGGACAAATGTTAAAAGAGTGAAGTTTGACCTTTTGATGGGGCTGCAGACACAAACCCAGATGTCCTCAGGGTTCTTCTGAAATTCTTGTTTTCTTGAGGCTGATTTAGTTTTGTTGGAAGTAACCCAGACCTAAGCTTCTCCACCAGCTGTTAACATGTGATCTGGATCAGGGAGAATACATGTTAATGCAGAGCTAAATGACATCTATACAGTTTTGTATTTGTTATTGGTCTTTTGGGCCAAATACTAAGAAAATAACTCTGACTTCACCTGTTGCTTCTCAGTCGAGCTGCCTGCCTCTGCTTCACTTCGACTACAACCTGATTCTGATTGACAGTTTTCACTGACAGCTGCTCCTGCTCTGTCTCAGGGCACCGTTGCCGTGGTGATCAGTCCGTGTTTTGTCGGATGGAGGTGTTGAGTCGGTACTGCTCCATCGCTGGATATCGGCAGATGTGTTGCAAGTCCTGCAGGGAGGGAAACTTCAGCAACTCTGACAATTCCAGCAACATCAGCAGCACAAGCCTGGAGAGCGTCAACAGGTCAGTACTGAACTGTACCGACAAAACGAGCACATTCACACTAAAGAGACAAATAAATTGCGAGGACTGGGCGTTGTCTGCTTTAAAATATGAAATAAATCATTTGGATGAAGTACGTTTGTCTGATTAATCTTCAAATCTTGTTGAATTTATTTTTTGAAAAACACTCTGAAGAATTGCAGTGCAAGAGTCTGGAAATTTCATCAGACAAAAAATATTTGGTTTAAATTGAGGCAAAAACTAAATATAAAGTTTGAAAACAAAAACTATGACAAAACGTTTTAGTATTTGTTTACAATCAAACTGTAAATTATGTAAAAGAAGGAAACATGAAGAAATTACTGCTTTAATGCGATTTCCTTTTTTTTGTAGCTCGTGGATTTCAACCACGGAAACAATGACCTCAGCGTCCACCTCCACCTGGTCTGACAGCAGCCACATCATCAGCACTCCACCCCCCAGCTTCACTGTAACTCCGCCTCCCAACAGCAGGAGCAGCACCGACTTCGTCTATGTGGAGTACGACGATTACGATGAGTATTCGTACGAGGATCCTTCAGTTCCATCTGAGACTCCTGATATCATCCCAACTACTCCGACTCCGACTCCTACTCCTACTACTACTACTACTACCACAAGGCGTCCAAGAAAAACTGCTCCACCACATTTGTTCAAGAAGAAAACTTCAGCTCCCACAATGGCCCCTGATACAGTTACCATGGTAACTGTTGATGGTCCAACACCTTCACAAGTCCAAACGTCTGTCTTCCCAGAGTTCCCTGCCACGATATCAACTGATCATGATGACATCACGGTCATGTCATCACCAAACACATCATCAGGAGGGCAGAGCCTTCAAACTAAAATCAATAAGACAGAAACTGAACCAGTTCCAGCATCTTCATCCTTCTTCTTTCCGCTCTTGAAAAAGGAGAACAACTCAGTGGATGAGGTCCCGTACCGGATCGCGGGATTGGACGGGGACATTACTAGAGGACAGCAGAACTTCTTTGTGCCGCGGATGCCACCGTTCCGTGAGCGAACACAAAACAAACGTATCCAGGAGCTTTTGAACGAGAAACGACGACAGGACCTTCTAAAGAGACCGAACAGGAGCAGAGAGGGCCGGACTGACAGGAAACAAAGTGGATTATAAAAACACTAACATACATCTGCAGGGTTTAGTTTGATTGTTAAGTCATGATGTCGCATGTGCAGCTTGCTCACTCTCTGCTAATGCAAACAAACTCTTAATGAGAAACAGAAACAGACTGCACAGCTGATGATGATTGTCCATTCAGGGCCTCTACGCTTTCACTTTCATTTCATTTCCGAAGGTTTACAGTTATTACGTCTTACTAAAGCTAGCTGTCCTAAAATGAAAGTCTTCACTTGATGATGAAGGTTGAGCCATGCAAGACCAGAATGTGGAAACGTGCTTCTGTCTTCAAACTCCTGACTGTTCAGGTTTCACTGGTTTTCAGTCGTTAGCTTTCACATTCAAGATGTTTGTACCAAATAATCCTGTTTCTAAATAAAGCAAAGTCTGATCCAGCTGCTGATGTCATTATGACTCATGAACATCTGGTAACACTGAAACCTCGGGGCTTTAGAGTCCAGAGTCCATATTACACCTTCAGGTCCTTTATATTCCTCATTTGTTTTTAAAGGTTTTCTGGTGTCAAAAGAACATTTTGCTAAATTGTTCTGAACTATTGGAGTGTACTTTCATACTTTTAATCATGCATTGTGGTTTGAATCCCTGCGGTGATGTGTCCTTACCTGCAATCAGACATCTCTAATTAAATAATGACCGTGATGATTTCTGTTTTCTGAAGCGGAGTTTTCAGTCATGTCTAAAGATGTTTCTGTGGTGTTTTCTTTTTTCGGCAGACAGACTCTGATTCACAGACACGAGTGTTTTTTGTTTCTCTCAGTAAACTCTGCATGTCATGAAAACCAGCTGTTCGTCTAACGTCAAACTGAATCAGATCAGATGAGTCACATCATCTGTTAATGTGCACTGCTTGTGTTGGATCAGTGGAAACAGCTGACAGGTTTCTGTCTGCAGGCAGAAACGTGGATTCTCACATTTTAAGTTGTGTTGTTTGTTTCCCTCCAGAAAACCAGGAAGAAAGAATCCAACGGCAGAGTCACATCAGGAGAAACCTCATGTTTGCTTCTGCTCCACCGCTCAGATCTGCTGCTCATCGCATCAGTAACAGAATGAATGAAGGGTTAGAGCTGGGGGTAATGCAGACAAATAACAAGCACAAACATTTCAGCTCTTTTTTTGCCAACTTTCATTTGGATGGATAAACAAAAGAAGAGCAACATTAATACTTGTACAAAAACAAGGTTGTGAAGGTGTGGCTGTCTGATTTATTGTCTACATCATCTCAGTGTGTGATATGAGTGTTTGTTACCCACAGAGGACAACCCACAAACATACGGATCAATTTGCTAATCTGTAAACATTTACACATTTGTGGATCCATGTAGATCCATTTGTACGTGTCAAACAGGTTTTGCTCATTTGTGGACTGCTTCTGGTCAGTTTGTGGGCAACGGGACATTTCCTCCTATTTGTTCTTGTCTGATTTGTACAACAGCTGATCTGTAGAAAAAAAAACACAAATGCAAGCTCCAGTTACAGCAGGTGACAACTTTAATTGGCTAGATGCATTTAAATAGCACTGTTTTAGCCAAGGACACCTGGCTTCTCTTCATTGGCTCCCTGTAAAATCCAGAATTGATTTTAAAATCCTTCTCCTTACATATAACCCTGTTTGTATCATGTTTTATATGCTGCATGTCCTCCTCCTCCTCTCCTCCATTCCCAGCTGTCCTATCTTCCTCCTCTTCCTCCTTTCACCCAGCCCGTGCATCAGCAGGAGCGTCCCCCATATGAGCCGGGTTCTGATCAAGGTTTCTTCCTGTTCAAAGGGAGTTTTTTTTTCTTTCCACCGTCTCCTACAGTGCTGATCTGGGGTCAGACTCTGGGTCTCTGTAAAGTGCTTTGATTGTGTAAGGAGCTATATAAATAAAGTTCAATTGAATTGACACTTTGACACCCTCTCTGTCAGAGCCGGAAACCAGGACCCTTTTGACTCTGGGACGACTGCTCTGCCTCCTGAGTAACGCCACCTGTCTGAAGGTCGCGTGGCCAGCAATCAGAAGCGTCCTTGTGTCTGAGGGGTGTCTTTGTCCCCATAAGTGCAGACTTGCTTCACATGAGCTGATGGGAAAACTGTCTGCACTGGAAGATCCCTAAAATGAGAGTGTACCTCGCATCCGCATCCGTCCAACAAGAGACAACAAAGAGAAGGACAGCAGCTTCAACCAGGAGGTGAAAGATGAAGTGGAACATTTTCATTTAAGGCAACGGTCAAGATTCAGGACCAGGTTCATCATTGTCAGTCAGAGTGAAACTGCTGTGCTTTGGCTGTGTAAGGCTAGCACATTAAGCGTTGGACTAGCATGTGATAATTACCAGTTACCAATAATAACTGATTAATTCACATCTAAACTTCTCTGTGAAAGTACATTGTTTACTTCTGAACAGAAGTCTTTAGGGCGGCACAGACTTTTCATATTCAACACTATGCTACATTACAGAGAAATCAAAATGGGATTAATGAGCCTCTAAAACATAAACTTCACAAACTGTAATGAATACATTAAAGTACAAGTACAAAGGTACTGCATATTCAAATGCAACTTGATTAAGGTACACTTTAAAACAGTCAGTTAAAACACAAAGTGAATGCACTTTTTTCTTATTTAAAACTAATACAAAAGTAAAAATGTGCTTTAAAGGCACTGAAATCTATTTCATTTTTACTCATGAAAATACAATCTCATGTTCACAAAGTCGACCGGAAACTCCATGTTCTCACGTTCGGCCCCGGGATCGTTAAGGTGAGGCTGGATCTGGTCCAGAGTTGGCTCCAGGTTCATGTCTGTGGGGTGTCTTCTGCAGGTTACAGATAATAAGGACCAGGAAACCACCACATTCAGCCGCAGAGAAAACCTACACGTAGCAATGTTGAGGTAATAAAATGAAAAGTACTCATTATGGTGAACTATAGACATATTCATATTTGATAAACTATTGGACTACTACCACCACTGTGTAAATGAAAAAGGGGGGCAGGGGTTCTGTGCCTGTGAAGACTAGCTGGGGGATTAACTGACACGAGATGGTGCCTGGCAGGATAAACTGCGGGCTGAAATAACCCAAACGTTGTCCTTGACTGAAAACAGGAAGCTAAGATGGCGGCCGCCGCGGTCAGGACTTTGGGCTCTAGTTTAGGCAAAAACCTTCGCGAGATCCGCGTCCACCTCTGCCAGACCTCCACGGCCAGTAAAGGGGCCAGGTGAGATCCGAGGCGGCCTCTTGGGGCGGAAAGAGTCGCTATAATAACAACCACAGATAAATTATCCAGAATAAAGGCCGGAGCATCGTAGAGTGGCCTGAACACTGCTAACAGCTAGCTGCTAACAGCTAACATATCAATGACCTGAGTGCAGCTAGCTTCTCATTAGCTTAGCATCGGACTCAGACACTCTTGATTGGTTTCTTCCAGGGAAATAAAAGGAGCGATTCCTGGTTTTCAATGATCAGTCGATTAATCGATGGACCAAACGTGAATGATAAGTTATTTTGTAACTGACTGATCGTTTCTCATTTTTCAAACTGAAACATTAAAATGTTTCTTTATTGCACCTGATAATAAACTTAATATGAACATTCAATTCAACATTCACCCCCAACCCTCTAACAAGGTCAGAGGTCAACAGGAAGCAGCTGATCCCAGCTATGACTGTGTTCCCTGTGTTTACAGAGACTTTGTGGAGCAGCACTATGTGACTCTGAAGAAGTCCAACCCAGACTTCCCGATCTTGATCAGAGAGTGTTCTGGAGTCCAGGCCCGACTCTGGGCCAGATACGGTGAGTCTGACCACACGGCATCATGGGATTAATATTATTATCCAGCTGTCTGGGGTTTATGCCCCCCCCCCAACTCTGTTTTCACTGTATAGTTAGCAGTAAATTCTGTCCATGTCACTGATGATCGTACTGATAATGAAAATAATAACCTTTGTGTTTTTGTGTCCAGATTTCGGTAAAGAGAGCAGCGTCTCAGTGGACAACATGTCAGCTGATCAAGTAGCCAAAGCTCTGCAGACTCTGGTTCAGTCAAAACCTTAACACCCCCCCCCAATCCAGGATGGTCTCACCTATTTCTTCCATTCATAGTCTGTAAATGTGTTAATGTGAATAAACATGAAAGTTGTTAATGTCAGTCTGTTTCTGTTTTCTCTTCAGAAACTGAATTCTGTAATTAAACTTGTCTCTACAAAATTTACCAGAGGGGATCATTGCTCTCCCCTGATTCTAAAAAATTATAAAAACTAATTTTTAACTGAACTGCCAAGTTCACAAATGAAAGCCTTTAAACTGCTGATGTTCACAGAGGAGCTTAGATGATGTTTGTGTGGCTTTCATATGAAAATGCAGCAGCTTTATAAGTTTCTCTGTGGTGCTTCAGTTATAACCTGACAAAATGTGCTGAATAAATCAGAAGCTGCAGAACCACCAGCTGGTCCTGGAGATCCTTCACTGGGGAAAGAAGCAGTGACTCTGCTGGCCTGCAGGTGGCAGCGCTGCACCTCAAGATGGTTTACACACAGTTAAAGTCTTCTGTCATTTAATATTTATTTCTATAGCACCAAGTCACAACTTCTCATATAGAGCAGAGGCCTGTACTACGAGGCAAGTTCAACATATCCAGGATTTCTCTGGTTGCACTGAGCCGAACACCGACCGTCCTGGTTCACCTGGATCATGAAGCGGTTCACTCTGGGTTTATCTGCTCTGAGCGCGTTCAGGTGACAGAAGCACATGACTAGAACAGAAAATAAACAGTGGAAATAATTCACAGCTGATAAAGTCAGACTGAGGATTTATTGTCAATAATAAAAATGATTCCGAAGTTTCTTACTGAATCAGGAACAAAGGACTGAACATGTGAAGCAGGTAAAATGGATAACGACAGATCCTGCTTCACAGTACAGGCCTCAGGCAGAACACAATGCAAGCTCTACACAGTGATATGTATCAATCACGATAGAGATAAGAAGAAAAACTAACATTTTAATTGTAGCAGTGGGTGTTCAGCGGGATCATGAGGGCGGTAGGTGGTGTGCTTGCGTGTTGTGTTGTTTTGCTCAGTGATATCGTGCAATGAGGCCGGGTTCCTGTAGGGGGCGTTGTTCGTCTATTGGCGCGTTAACTAAAAAGGAAGTGACGTAAGAGCCGCTGCTAACTGAAGCTAACCGATCGTCAGTGTCTCTGTTTGTGGCGGAACAGATTCGTTTTCACTGTGAAGTAGAGAACCGACGCTCCGCTGAAATGCCTGAAAGTAAGCTGGATCTAGAAATATGTTCGCTGGACATTTAGCAGCAGCAGCAGCAAAAAAAAAAAAAAAAAAAAACCCAAAAAACAAAACAAAAACGCTAGCCTGCGTTAACAGCTAGTCTAGATAACAGCTAGCCTAGCTGTTAGCTGAAGTCAACAGAGATATACATCGGTTTATTTCCGATTATAAATGATCATCAAAGTTAAGATCAAAGTTTAACTAGATTATTAATAAAATGGAGACAGTGGCGTTAAAATGAAATCACGAAAACGTTAAATCGATCTACACAGCGATACGTTTCTCAGCCTGGCCTCTCAGCTCTCTCTCAGTCTGTTCGGAAAACAGTACACCAGACTCCGTTCACTTTTCTGTCTTTTCTCTGCTCATTCATTAAATCTGCCTTTCTTATTCTCAAAGGCTTAAAGCTGAAGGGACCTGATTAACGCAGTCTTAATACAACCGAGAAATCATTCTTTAAATTGGTGTAACTGTTGTGTCCCAGCCAATAACTGTTATTATTGAAGTCTCATGCCTTATATTGCGCCTTTTGTTGTTGGTACTTGTTTATACAGAATAATTATTTTAGCTAAATTTCTGTGGAAAAAAACAAAACAAAAACGTGAGGATTTAATGCTTTTCTGTGTCGTGTGTGATTGTAAACTGAATCTCACTGAGATTTGGACTGTGGGTTGGATCCGTGTCTTGAGGCTGTGGGAGATTATAAGAGCTGTTTTACACTAGATTTCAGAATATTACAACATGAGTGGTCGTTCAGTTAAGACAATACTCATCAGATCATTCAGTAATATAAAAAACAGTTAGTTGCAGCCCTTCAGAAGCTCCATCTGCAGCTATTTAAATGATTACTTCATATCTTATCGGTGCTGTGGTGCCCCCTGCTGTCAGTCTGTTCACTAACATCCTGTCTGTTTTCCTTCTTCAGCTGAAAGTTACTCCAACCCTCTGGCTCCTGACGGCCATGAGGTGGACGAGCACAGAGCTTCAGCTCAGTGAGTACTGCTGGTCCTCACAGAGTGTGTGTTATTGTGTCATTTTTCCTGCCTCTGTGTGTGTGTGTGTTTACATAACCAAATGTGTCTCCTCAGGTCTAAACTGACCAATGATGACTTCAGAAAGTTGCTGATGACACCGCGGGCAGCACCCTCCTCTGCCCCGCCTTCCAAGTCCAGACATCATGAGTGAGTGACAAAAGGAAGGAAAACACTGCAGATGCTTCGTCTGATGATGATGACGATGATTATGACCAATTATTCATTGGGTTATTTATTTCCCAGAATGCCGAGGGACTACAACGAGGACGAGGATCCTGCTGCGAGGAGGAGGAAGAAGAAGAGGTGAGTGTTGATCGCAGGCTGAGGATGCTGCGAGTAGCTTTTTAGCTGAGACCCCAGAAAGTGACTCCTCCAAACCGAGGAGCAGTGCTTCTTCGCTCACCTGGAGTCCACCTGAGGAGCTGTTTGCCTGACCATTATCTGCCTCAACCATTTTTCAATCAGACTGTTTCTCTGATCTTTGAATCCTTGAATCCTTTGAATCCTGATCGAACCATCCTCAACCTCAGCAGCTCTGATCGTGTTACTGGTTATTAACTGCTGATTATTGGTTTGTTGCAGTTACTATGCTAAGCTCCGCCAGCAGGAGATGGAGCGAGAGAGAGAGCTGGCCGAGAAGTACAGAGACAGAGCAAGAGAGAGACGAGACGGAGTCAACAAAGATTATGAAGAGACGGAGCTGATCAGCACCACAGCTAACTACAGAGCCGTGGGACCCACAGCCGAGGCGTGAGTACTGCTAACTCTAAAGCTAACACTGCTAATGGTGCAGCTACGGCTATCTACAGAGCCGTAGGACCCACGGCCGAGGCGTGACAGAGAACTCCTGAGGTGACTGGTGGTTCAGAGACAGGGAGGTGGTTCGGCTCCGCCAGATGTGGCTGATTTTTTGTTTGTTCTGTTTTTCAGAGATAAGTCGGCAGCAGAGAAACGTCGGCAGCTGATCCAGGAGTCAAAGTTTTTGGGAGGTGACATGGAGCACACTCACTTGGTGAAAGGTCTGGACTTCGCTCTGCTGCAGAAGGTTAGACAGAAAAGAAATTCACGTGATGAATGGAATGATGGCCTGTTTTTTTTTTGGTTTATTTATTTCATGTATCTTATAAAGGTGTGGCTGATTGCTCCTGTCGCAGGTTAAACTAGTGTTACCGGTCAAACACAGACAGATTATTGAGTTACGCTGAAGTCAGCCAGGATTCTCAGTCGTCCAGGTCATGGTGTTTCTGAGGCAGCTGGACGTGTTCGAGGCTCTGACTGACAGGTCGAGAGTCCAAGTGTTTGCCTTCTTGTGTGGTCGTTTACGCTTTGAGTCGATGCCACATGTGAGTCATCAGAGTCAAGAGTCCTGGTGTGACTGGGTGTTGAGCGGCGAGTGAAGGTCGTTCCAGTTTGACGTAGACTGTTTCTTTCACTCCTCTTTCAAACCATCAGTCCTCACAAGAAGGTAAATGTCTGAACTCCCCACCCGTCACTTAGAAGCGAAGAAGCCTTTCACATGAAGGTGAAACGTCCTTGAGAACCTCAGACAGGTCCAGGTGCCTTCATATGACATTTTCAACGAATTCCACTGACGTGTTGTCGACGGTAAACTGAGTCTGTTCTCATCATCATCATCATCATCACCAGAGAAACCTTTCTGTTTTACAGGCTGTGTGACGGATTGTCTAGGCTGAACTGCAATGTTTCTACCCGTGTCTGTACCTGTGTGTTACAGGTGAGAGCTGAGATCACCAGTAAAGAGAAAGAAGAAGAAGACATGATGGAGAAAGTTCAGAAAGAGGCCAAGTATGAAACATCATCATCGGCTCCCACGGTTTATTCAGATGCTGTGAACAGCTGGTGACATTCACAGCATTAACTGTCTCCACTATACTGTGTCTGACCTTTGACCTCTCTGCTGTCTGTCAGGAAAGACGTGGAGCCGGAGGAAAAGATCGAGTTCAAGACTCGTCTCGGTGAGTCAGACCTGGACTAGTTAGAGCTGATGATCACGTCAGTGTCTCACTCTCTCGTACGGTGTGTGTGTGTGAAGGATCAGCTGTTTATTTGGATTTAAGAAGCTGCAACATAAAAAGTTCTTCGGAGACTTCGAACATTTAGAAGCAGTACTCATAATAAAGGGCCATTCCACTAAAATGCGACTGTAACGCCGTCTGTTTCTGTTCTTGCACCATGTCCCCCCTCAGGTAGGAACATCTACCGTGTGGTGTTCAAGACTGGTCTGGTGGAGAGGAACGAGCTCTTCCTGCCGGGCAGGATGGCGTACGTGGTCGACCTGGACGATGAGTTCACCGACACTGACATTCCGACAACGCTGATCCGCAGCAAAGCCGACTGTCCCAGCATGGAGGTACTGACAGACAGGAAACGCCTCACAGGGTTTATAGACCGCCACAGGCCTGCTGTCAGAGCTCTGAACACCAGGAGGGTTGAACCAGCAGCCGCTCGAGTCTGAATCAGCTCCTCATCATTAATGATGAACGTCTTTGTCTGTCAGCGTAAAGAGGAGATGATGAGACTCTTAACCAGTGAGCGGCAGCTGTTACCAAGTCTTCCATGAGCTCACAGCACTGAGGATTTTATTTACGTCTGGTCTGAGGCCTGATTGTACATTTAACTTCCATCAGCTCTGCTCAGACCAGCTGACTCTCACATCCGTCTTCATCTCTGCTCATTCACATCTCAAGACTTTTTAATGTGTTTCCACTGTTTGCAGCAGCAGGAGAGTTCACTGTAAACACTGAGTCTCTGTCTGTCTGTCTGTCTCTCTGTCTGTCTCTCAGGCTCAGACGACTCTAACCACCAACGACATTGTGATTTCCAAACTGACTCAGATCCTGTCTTACCTCAGACAGGGGACACGGCACAAGAAGATCAAGAAGAAGGACAAAGGTGACGGACGGGCACACACCGCTCTGGTTTCAGGAGTGTTGTTGCGTGGCTGAGTGCTTGGACAGGTGGACACGGTGTCTCAGAGAGAGACACTGGGTTTGTTGTTTAAATCCCAGTGTTAAACTGGGACCAGTCTGTATGTGTTCATCAGCACCACTCTCTCTTCACTGATCTGGGTTTGTGTTTTAGGTAAACTGGATGATAAGAGGGCTCCAGAAGCTGATCTGAGGTCAGTTCACAACAGCATAACAATTTGAAAAGAGCTTAGAAGAGAGTCTGTGAAGACACAGAGTGTCTCCATTTACCTGTCTTTGTGTCTCAGTATCTTTGACGACATCGGGGACTACATCCCGTCCACCGCATCGTCCTCCAAACCTCCCAAAGACAAAGACAGACACCGAGACCGAGAGAGAGACAGAGACAGGGAGAGAGACAAAGAGGACGACAGTAAGAGCAGGAGACACAGCTACTTCGAGAAGCCCAGAGGAGACGAACACCAGGTCAGACAGGTGGACACAGGTGGGACAGACAGGTGTATGTGCTGCTGCTTCCTCTCTGAAACTAACTGTCCGTCTGTGTCCGTGTGTGTCTGCAGGTCATGCAGGTGGATACAGGTGAGTTAACACTGACAGAGTGGACACACACACACACACCTGAAACCAGCCTCTGATTTCATTATTGATTATCCTGATGAGTCCTCGATTTATTTTTCACTTCTTCGGTTTGAAAAGCGACTGAACCGATTAATGATCATTTTCCTGTCAGACTCATTGATTAACGGTTTCAGTTGTGATGAAGTTCGTGACACAAGCTGAACTACAGGGTGTGATGAGACATCAGCACCTGTCGCCTCACGTCCTCCCGATCAATGAACTGATCAAACTGTTCCTCAGGTCCTGGATCAGTCCGAGAGCAGATCAAGATAATCAATGAGAAGTTTGCAGGAGCAGCAGGCAGTCAATGGCAGAGCCAGGAACCATATCCTTCTGTACTGTTGAACTCTGTGTGTAGCCCTGTGTGTAGCCCTGTGTGTAGGACTGTGTGTAGCGCTGTGTGTAGGACTGTGTGTAGGACTGTGTGTAGGACTGTGTGTAGCGCTGTGTGTAGCCCTGTGTGTAGCCCTGTGTGTAGGACTGTGTGTAGCCCTGTGTGTAGCCCTGTGTGTAGCCCTGTGTGTAGGACTGTGTGTAGGACTGTGTGTAGGACTGTGTGTAGGACTGTGTGTAGCGCTGTGTGTAGCGCTGTGTGTAGGACTGTGTGTAGGACTGTGTGTAGGACTGTGTGTAGGACTGTGTGTAGGACTGTGTGTAGCGCTGTGTGTAGCGCTGTG
>JBBMJY010000004.1:22457765-22477401 GCA_037833715.1 Toxotes lorentzi | reverse complement strand
AAACACCACACAGACCCAAAACCACCAGAGACCCAGAACCACCACACAGACCCCGAAACACCACACAGACTCAAAACCACCACACACACACAGACCCAGAACCACCACACAGACCCAGAACCACCACACAGACCCAAAACCACCACAACAGACCCAGAACCACCACACAGACCCAGAACCACCACACAGACCCAGAACCACCACACAGACCCAGAACCGCCACACACAGACCTAGAACCGCCACACACAGACCTAGAACCACAACACAGACCCAGAACCACCACAACAGACCCAGAACCGCCACACAGACCCAGAACCGCCACACACAGACCTAGAACCACAACACAGACCCAGAACCACCACAACAGACCCAGAACCACCACACAGACCCAAAACCACCACACAGACCCAGAACCACAACACAGACCCAGAACCACCACAGGCCCAAAACCACCACACAGACCCAAAACCCTCACAGACTTCAGTTTCTTGAGGGTGGGGGGTTACTGTGTTCCTGCAGCTTCTCAGATCCCATGTTTAGCTGCTGTTTGAACCCCTTCAGCTGCACGCCGCTCCTACCCACAGTCCCCTGGGAGACACACAGCTGCATGATGGGAAAGGGTAGGCGTCGCCCCCAGACTCATTTAAATGTCACGTTGTTTGCGTTTAAAGGAGCCTCCTGCTGTTTGAGCGGATCTGAGGACAGAATCACATTAAACCTGCAGCTGAGACAAATGTCTGAATCAAATTGTGGACACTGAAGCCGCTGCCGTCTTCACAGAGGACAAGTGGATCTGGTGCAGCAGATTTTCAAGAAGACCAAAGCAGTGGAGATCAAACTACGAGTCCTGACTGATGAGCTGGAGTCCTGAGGCAGCAGCAGCACAGCAGTTCTCCAGCTCTGATTCTGCACAAAGTCTGAACTCAGGTCGTCTGAGAAAACAGACACGTCAGGTACTTCAGTCTCAGGGCTCTGACCCCTCAGACCACTGCCTCTCCCCACGATGAAGGAGCTCAGTGGTCGCCATTTTAACAGTGATGGCGACTTCATCATCCCCGTGGCCCACTTCCTGGAGGTCCAAGACTCACTAAATGTGAATGTAGGAGGAGACTGTGCTGAGAAAGGGATGGGTTCGGTTTTCTAAAACTGACAGAACAAATCGAGTCAGTGAAGAAGTGCAACAAATTCAAGTAACACACCTGGATCAGTTCTCGCAGACCTGGATCAGACTTTTAGCTGCAGGTCAAACAGAGTAACTGGTTTAATATTCCGTGAATTTGCACATGAAACAAATGAGAAATCTTTAAAACAAAATCCGGCAAAACTTTTAAACTGGAAAGAGGAAACGCATGAGCTCCTTATTTACGTCAGACTCTCAGTCAGAAACCTCTCTGTCTATTGCTGCCGCCTGGTGGCCGACAGTTTGATCTGCACCCAGGGGGTGGACAAAATAAAATGAACACCTGGACATTATTGAAACTTTGTTTTTGTAAACAAACTGTCCTTCAGCTGTTTGTGTCCAAACTCCAGATTCTGAACTTAAAAGTTGATGTTTCCATAGAAACAGTGAAATCAATGCAAATACCTCATCCTTACATATACTAATATTTTCAAAATAAGAGCCTGACTTAGGCGGATTCAAGATCTGAACTTAAAAAAAGGTTTAAATTAACTTATTTACCACAAATGGACAAAAATGGATTTAATGATACAATTTGTTATCAAGTTGTAAAATATATGAACACTGATCCTCAAAACAAAGTTCACTGAACATTCGTTTTTTTTAGAGACAAGTCTGATTTACATTTGTTTTATCCCACAACAGTAACAAT
The DNA here is from genome assembly GCA_037833715.1 of Toxotes lorentzi. Lineage (NCBI taxonomy): Eukaryota > Metazoa > Chordata > Actinopteri > Toxotidae > Toxotes > Toxotes lorentzi. The sequence continues at coordinate 22,475,568 of JBBMJY010000004.1, read as the reverse complement.
AACAAACTTCAGCTGAGTTGATTCGGGTGTGATCGAACTGGTTAGTGTTTCAGGATCAGGTCTGTGAAACACTGTTTAAGAGTTAAAAAATAAAGCTTTTCCATTTGAACAAAATCTGTCCTAAAAATAAAAACCACTTAAGATTTTCTTTAACCGTCCATCATTTCTGCTTTTAGTCTGAAAATCCTCCAATTTGAAGAAATTTAATAAAATACGTGATGAACATGAAAGAGAAAACTTTTCACTAATTGATCAACTTTGATTTAACTGACGTTTTGTTTTGAAATCAGGAGAAACAGGAAGCAGACGTTTGGAGAAATAAACTGTCGTTAATCAAACTTGTTATTGATGAATTATCAGTGTGAACAGAGACTCGGAGCTCAGTGATTGACTTCTTTTATCATCTTTTATTGTTGGTAAATCTTTCCATAGTTTACAGACGGCGACCGCGACGTCCGCCCTTCCTCCTGGTCGAGTCCGACGGGATCGGAGTGACGTCCTCTGAACAAACAGAGGAAACAGGAGGTCAGACACTTCAGACTTTACATCGTGTGTGTGATCAAAGGTCCAGTTTTTCCTGCCTGAACCTGGACCCCGCGTTTACCTGCCCTCAGGTGATCGATGCCTCATGTTTCTACTCCGAGCTCAGAACCGTCGTTTCTTTTCTGCAGCTTTTAAAACTTTCAAACTTAAAACTCAAACATTCAAACTGCAGTGTGTGTGTGTGTGTGTTCTGTTTACCGATGCGTCCGATCTTCATGCCGGATCGAGCCAGAGCTCTGAGCGCAGACTGAGCTCCAGGACCCGGGGTTTTCGTCCTGAAACAATCAGACGTGGTTTTAGACAAATCATGGAAAACTTCCGACGTCATCTGACGTGGACATTCAGCCCTCAGCTCCGACCCGAGGTCAGCTCCCGCCGCTGCCTGGATCAGTCTGAACTGTTAAACGGTTGCTGTTTGTTCCAGATGTTTCTTTGTAAACAGCTGTGCTCAGACTCAAACCTGATGATTGTTACAACATTCAGCTCCTGACGAGCTTTTTCACACCAACACGTCACAGAGTCTTTAATGTGTTAAACTGGTTAAAAGGAAGTTCAGTGAAGATTCAAAACTTTGGGTCAGTTTTGAGGAATACTGACTCGAGAGTGCAGAGTCAGACAGGTGTGTTTACCTGTTTCCTCCAGTGGCCCTCAGCTTGATGTGCAGCGCTGTGATTCCCAGCTCTTTGCAGCGCTGAGCGACGTCCTGAGCTGCCAACATGGCGGCGTACGGAGACGACTCGTCTCTGTCGGCCTTCACCTTCATCCCACCTGTCACGCGGCAGATGGTCTCCCTGGAAAGAAACGCGTCTGTTAGATCAGAGCAGGTACAGACACGGTAACACTGTAGGATCCACACATTAAAGTCACCTGAGGCTCCTGTCAAACAGGTGAGATGCAGTTGGATCTTTCATCAGTTTCTCAGCTTCTTTTTTTCTTTTACAAAAAGTTTCTGAGATCAGCCTTTCAGGCCCAGGAAACAGGAAACTGGTACAGCGCATTTTAAAAAAATAAAACTCAGTCACTGCTGTTCACTGATCTACTCTTAGAATTATTTCCATTATCAATTCATCTAAATATTTTCAAACATTCAGTTCAGTCTCACATCTGAGGAACTGAAACAAGCTGAACGATCAGTCGATTCGTTTTCTGTCGCTTTCACTCATTTATCATTTCAGTCATTTTTCAAGCAACAACAGTGAAAAAGCCAAAATATTTGCTGGTTCAGTCTCTGACGATGTCCAACTCTTCTTTGTCACAACACTAAACTGGCTTTTTGGCTGCAGGAAAGATGCTGCGTTCGGCTCAGACGACCTGATGGTGAAAACAGTCGTCAGCTGCAGCAAAAGCTTCAACCAAACATCTGATGCTGAAGCTAAAAGCTATGATTCATGGATTCTGTCACTACTGTTGTCTTCACAGACCCGTTCAGGAGATACTACAGCTCCCATAATACTTTGGGGATGATGAAGATCAATGTGACTGAGGGAAACGTAAAAACAGCAGGATTCTGAATGGACTTCTGCAGGATCAGAGATAATGAAATCCTCAGGACGTGAAGTCACACTGACTCGTACCAGGCGGCGTGTGTCAAAACGCTGCTACAGCAGGAAAACAGAGGAAGAGCAGTGAAGACCTGCAGCCTCGTCATCACACAGAACACAACGAAGCAGAGTTACCGTCAGGGCTCGAGGACTTACTTCCCGGAGAGGTCGGTGACGTGGACAAAGGTGTCGTTGAAGGAGGCGAAGATGTGACAAACTCCGAACACATTTTCTCCTTCGGCCACCTGAGGACCCAGACTGATGACCTGCTCCTCCTTCTTCTCCTTTCCTTTACGAGGAGCCATTGTCTGGTGATGAAGATGAGGAAGAAGAGTTAGCAACACATTACAGAACTGACTGCACTGCATTTAAAGAGTGAAGAACAAACCAGTTCACATCATCATTTCAAAGCCTGATCAGACCAGGTCATCTGGTTTAGTGGAGTCAGGTCCACAAGTATTTGGACAGTGACGTTGTCACAGCTAACAAACAACAAAAACACAGCGTTCACTGAGAAACACGCTGCACATTCAGGATGTCACAAACAATGCTTTCAAAATAAAAGCCTGAACCACTGTAGACGTGCAAATTCTACATTCCAGGGTTGACGACTGTGAGTAGAGTCACGTGACTACAACTTCAGAAAAATCAGTTTCTCAATTTAGACCTGTTTACATGTGAACACCAGAATATGGACTCTGAGTCCGATAATGGAACCACGGGGTCAGACCAGTCACATGGTGGCTACAGCCCCGGCCAAACGTAGCTGCTACGGGCTGACGGTGAAACTATGGATACACACGGTGAGTAAAACCACGCGTCTTCAGACCGACACTCGAAACCGACGCGAAATATTAAAAGGAGAAAAAAAGGAGAAATGAATCCATGAACCGCGAACACAAGAACCGACAGTTAGCCGGGATGCTACATTAGCCGGGATGCTACATTAGCCCGTTGGTTCCTACAGACCGAGGTAACGTTGCCTGGTTAAGTTTAACCTGCTGCTTCACCTCAAACTACAGTAACACCTTTAACTCACATGTGAGAACTAAGTTAAATAGAACAGTAACATTCAACTTCCAGCCGCTGGACCCTCCGCTTAGAGCTAAGATGGCGTTACATTCCCGCAGTCACCGACACCCGGAGAAAAAACATCTAAAATCCGACATTTACTTTCACACAGAGAAACAATTTAGCAACGAACGGACACGAACACCTTCACCGATTCAGCGGAGACGCGTTTAAAGAACGGATGATCACCTGAAATTCAGATTAAAAGAGGATTAAACTCCGAGGTGCACTCACCTATGATCGTCTCTTCAACAAGCAGAAACAAGAAAGGAACGAACTTCCGCTTCCGGGGCCAAAGTTGAGGAGGCGCGGGAAGCAGTTGCTGCCGCCACGTGGTCTCTACCCGAAACCGATTTTGTTTTAATTAATTAATTTGTTTTATTTATTTGTTTACTTTTTTAAATTAGTTTTTATTTTCAATCCAAGTAGAAAATGGATAAATGATTGTCTTTATAAAACTAAATTATTTATTTACATATTTATATTTATTCACATTTTTTAAACGTCCTCATGTTTTGTGTTTAACTGTTAAAATCTATATTCTGCAGATTTCATCTTACTACAAATGATGACTACAGATACTGCATGAACAAACACAAACAAAAGAAACATGCAAACACTGCTCATTACAAACTGTATGTATAAAAGAAGGTGTCATGCTGACCTCAGACCAGGGAACACGGTTTATTGGGAGATGTGAGGTGATCTGATGAGATGGAGATTAAATATAAACTTTCTAACGTTCAGTAGCAATGACTAAGACGTCACTGTGCTCATGGTTCATGGTGACGGTGGTTGAAAACCCCACTCTGCTCTGTCTTAATTTATTTACACATTTATTTTACATTCTGAAACTTTTCTTTGTGCCATGTCAGAGTTTCTCAGAGTTATGTGGAGGTTAAACATGTTTTAAAACGAGTTGATGTTTTGTTTTTATTGGATGAAACAATAAAGTTTAATGAGAATGAAAACCCGAGTGAATAGAGGTGAGAACAGACCAATCAGAAGGCAGCATTTAACGACCTCAGTTTATTTACAGAAACACTTTGAACACGATGCAGAAGAAAAAAACTCCAAAAAACTACAAAAGAAAAAAGATTAAAAATACACTCTCTCTCGCACACATACAGTTACACACTGAGCATGCAGCATTAGAGTCCAGTTAATACAGTACAGTACAATATCCATCATAGTAGAAAAAGCTGAGTGGATGTGAAGGAGCTGATCATTGATCATTGATTATTGAATTTGCAGAGCGTGACCATCATGAATGGGAAACAGTGAGGACACAGTCTGTGTGACCTTTGACCGTTTGATTTTACTTTCATAGACAGAAATAACCAAAAAGTCATTTCAAACATCCAAAATGAAACATGAATGTTTATTTATTGTTTGATTTCATCTGTGGATCATTTCCATGTTATTTCTTGTTCTTGAAGCAAAACCCGAAGACCAAACGTCAAACAAACCCAGAGGAGGAGAGGAGCTTCAGACTCACACAGCGCCCCGACGCACAGCTGGAATTTAACTACAGGTTCTAATTTAAAGAATGTTAATGAATAAAAGGATCACTGATGAACCCAGCTGACAGTTTAGAGGTTACTTTTAAACTACGTTTCAGTCAGACTGTGATAAAAGTGAACAGTTAAATAAACTGGGATTTTTGAATTACTCAGAAAGCTGTTTGGTTGGTGGCTCATCAAAACTTTCTTATGTGTGTTTGGTTTGTCCAAACCTCTGTGAGCAGTTAGTTTGACATTAGCAAAATAATCTGTCTCTTTATTCAGTTCATTCTTCCCAACTTAATTAATCAGCAGGGTTTTTGTGTGTGTGAACAGAAGCTTCCCCCTGACTCATTCGTCTTTCACTTCAGTCTCAGTCTTTATGTTATTTCATGACTGAGCATTTAAGTCGAACTGTGCGCAGCACAACGTAAACATGTGGCACAAATTTCAGCTTTGAGTAAATCCAGACTTTCCAACGCCGTTAAACAAAACAGTGTTTGCTACAGGTCTTGAAACAGCTGTATCTACTCAACCTCAATCTCCTGGGAGATGGTTTGCTAGCTTGTTAGCATTAGTAGCATTCCAAACTGTAGTAACTGTAATGCTAGCCATAAATGAGCACATTAGCTTCTGAAACCATGTTATCTTATGGCCAGAGGAACAGCTCAGGACTGCTGGCAGTGTTTAGTCTGAAGTTCCCTCCTCTTCTTTAAAGTGAGTCCTGCTGTTTCCCATCACATCGATAAGAAAAGCTTCTTGTGGTGAACGTGCTCTCAGTGCTGCAGGTGAGGCTTCAAAACAGAGGCTTCCAACCCGGCCTTCACTTATCTGAGTCTGAACAATCAAAAGGAAAACTTTTCATAAAATCTTCTGCCAAAGAATCAGAAACCGAGACCAGGAGACGTTGATCAAACAGCAACAGAGAAACGTCACTGAATCCTGAATCCACTGTCTCCTCTGGATCTCACAGTCTGACTCACAGGTGAACTGAAGGTTGGAAGTCGCTGCTTTGGATTCATTGAGATTAAGATGGAGCAGCCACACCCACTGAACATCTGGTAAAAACTGGAAAAACATCATAGCATCTGTTCATAGGAATAACATGAAATCTACTTTAAGATAAATTCTTCAGTTTCAAGCAAAACACCAAAATATTTCTATAAAAATGACATCTCAGATATTTGCAGGGACAGTCTGTGTGTCCCCCGGTGCTCAAAGATTTCCACCACTAATGAATAATACTTTCTTCACTTTCTTTTTAAGTGTCTTAAAAGGTCAAAGTGAAGGTGCTTTAGAAAACACAGACTAGTCTACTGTAGAAAACAGCCATTCACTCTACGGGTGCCATTTGGAGTCCCAACTGGGCTCACACTCTCTTCTGGTGTAGATTTATTGAGGATGAGGCTGTACCACACAGATGTTTAGAGAATGATCTCAGGGAAAATTCGTATATGTTTCAATAAAAATAAAACCCATCGTTTCAGCTTGATCAGAACGGTTTTCATCCCCGAACAAAACCAGAAAGCTGAAGCAAAACTGAGCCAAAACTCAATGAGATACTTTATGTTGTGAAACAGAAATCTGCAGTGTTGTTACAAAAAGCTCATCTGTTCAAAATCAGAGCTGATCTCTGTTGTCAGCAGGTGAACAGAGGTCGAACCAAATACCAAAATCTGTTTGAAAAAAAAATCCTGCCTGAAACGCCTGATTTTTCATATGTGAAAATGTGATGTGTGTGAAATATGTGATATATGAAGCTCTGACTCTGACAAACATGGCTTCCAAACAACTGTCGTCAGCCTCAGTGATTTGAATGACAAACATCAGCAGCAGTAACGTGAATTCGTAATTCTGTGACTTGAAAACAGAAGAAAATGAAACTTTTGGCTGTTTTTTGGTGAAAGTCTCTGAAAATCAAACATCACTTCCTAACATGTCTCCTGGTTCAGGAGTGGACTCAGTGTCACATTAAGTTACAGGAATCTTCAAATTAATCTTTAAAGTAAAATGTGAAAATTTGAGAACAACTAGTTAAACAAGACTTGATTTGATTGACTGATTGATGTGGTTCAGATGTGGTGAGTGAGTGAAAAAATGACCAAATAATCAAAGTTATATGAAAGAACATCAGACAAATGGTAAATAATCAGATGTATGCATTTAAAATCAAACTTACGTTATGGTGAAAATGTTTGGAGTACATAGTCCTGCAGCTTTAGTGTTAGCATTAGCATTGCACGGATCTGATTTTGAGCTCAATGAAGTTTAACGTTAAAGTGTCCAGTAATTTTTTTTTCAGTGGGCGGGGCTTTTAAAAATGGTTTAAACAGGTGAGCACCAGTACCAGGTCAGTTGGAAAAAGTCCCCAGTTGACCTTTGACCTGATATTCAGCCTCCCCAGTTCTTTCTATTGAATATTTATGGAGCCGGGACGCCAAATGGCACGGAGATGTTAAGTAAAATGAAGTGGTGCTGTGGTGAACACATTCAGTAGTTGCTAAGGGAATTCATGTCACACTCTATAATGCATATCATACCAACAAAAATAATAGAGCTAATACTATACAATGTGTTCTCTACACGGTGTTTCACACAACGCTAGCACTGGAAGTTTGATTCAAACATTAAAAAGCTTTTAAATATACAAACGTGATATATCGAGATTAATAACATCATCATAGTAAGAATCTGATTGTACAAAGTTCTACATTCTCCCGACGGTAAAAAGCTGCTTAAAGCCTCTGAGACAAACACAACAAGTCAAAAGTCGCAGAATATCAAAGTCAACGCTGCTGGTGTTTTGTTAGCTCGCGGCTAGCAGACACCATTGCTCCCACTGAAGAATGCTAACAAAGCTAACAAGTCCAAGTCAAGTCACCAGAGAGCAGGAAAGTAACCTGACAGCCGCCAACAGCGAAACACAGCGGAGACTGAAGTCGAAACAGAAAACACAAAGTCAAGTCCGGCATGCAGCAAAGCGCAAAATCTGTACAGAAAGTAAACACTATCACTGAAGAGGAAGAAATACAAGCTCTCTGTACAGAACGCCATTCAAAAATCAAACGTTTTCAGAACGCTGCTATTAATGCAAAACCTCATATCTCCTGAAAGAAATGCACCAACAAAACTGCTGAATACAGCGACTCTAAGCGGGCAGGTTAATATTTCACTTCACAATCTAAGATGCAATTTTAAATTTGAATCAGAAATTTAAAATCAGTTATTATATCATTAAGGCTCCTAAAAAATTAAACAGACAGAGATATGAGGTTTCACACAGCGACCACACCGCCGACAGACCAACCGGAAACACAAATGTCCTTTAGTACGGAGTCCCAGAAGAGACAAAAAACACTAATCATACTGACTTAACACATGAATTAAGAAATATTAATGGATTTATTGGATTTTCAAATTTCGAACTTACTTTTACTTTTTTTTGGCATATGTTTAATCCTCCGTTCATCTCACATTTCACACTTAACCCTTTTAATGTTTGACATTTACCATTTTTTGATGAGAATGAGAGAGCAACATATCTGATCAGATATTAACAGAATCTGATCAATCAACGACTTTAGCATTTAAACATTCAGGAAAGCTGAAGATTTAGTGTTAGCACCGAAACTCTGATATTTGTTAAATTAGTTTTTTTCTTTTTTTTAGCTCATGGATATCGTTTATAGAATTTTAATTTCCAGTGAAGTGTTGTTCAAAATATATTGTTAAATTTATTTATATTTAAATATCTAAATCTAAAGGATGGATTTGTTTTCTGCTGCATTTATTGAACAAAAATATAAAACTTTTTTCATTGCCTAAAAAAGGCATTTAAATGCTTTAAGTCTCATTTTTATGAATTCATACATTTAAGACATTTTACTTCTCAGTTATTTTTGTCTTCTTCTGGGACTGGGTACTGATGAGTTTATTGTGGTTGATGGAGATTACGGGTGATTGTGTCTGTGACTCTGATTGGCCTTTTGAGCGTTATCTATCAGTTTTTTTTGCTTTACACTGAACCATCAAAAAGTTCTGAAAACAATCAAGAGCCATTTTGTTCCGCCTGCTGCCATTCTGCATCCCCAAACCGGAGAAAAGGTCAGATCCAACAACTCACTGAAAGGTATGTTGATTCTGTTTTAGTGCCCAATAGCAGGGATATCAATTACACACGTATTGTTCATAATCATCATCACATTCAGAAACCTTTTGAGTTTAAAGGCGTTTTACTGTCATCAGATTTGATTTATTTAGAATGAAGATGATTAAACTAAATTAGGGAGAGTAATTTTTTTTCTTTTTTGTGTTTCCCTTTGTTCTTAGCTCCTTTTCCCTTGCTTTCTTCAGTAACCTGTTCTGTCTTTCCTCTGTGTCTGTCGTTCTTCCTTCTTTTCACTTTGTTTTGTTGTCCCATCCTTCCTTCTTTCCTTCTTTCCTTCTTTCCCTGCCTACTTTCTTCGTCCTCTCACAGGAATCTGGCTGCTTTTCATTCTAAGACATTTTGTAAACTCGGCCCTACCGATAAAGTTTCTTCTGCTAACGAAGCCTGAAGAGGAGCAGGCAGCAGACACACAGCTCGTTAAAGTACCTCATTAATTCCTCCTCATCAGGACACTGGGCGGGGGGTTCGGGGGTGGAGGTGGGCGGCTGATCTGAGCGGAGGTGTGGCTGTTCATGGAAGATCGCTTGTCGGAGAGTGGTGGAAGCTTCTGGAGCTCTCCGAGCCTGATGGAAGCAGAGAGATGAACGTCGAACATCCAATCTCATCGACGGCATGTTCTCAGCGTTTCCTGCTTGTATAATATTAAATGTTCTAATTTACTCTGTTATACCACACAGGTACGGAGGCCAAGAGCTGCTGTGGGTGCTAATCAATTTTTAGAACGCATTAACTACTATCAGTTACGGGTATGAAGGATTCCTTCATATGTCATATTTTGGTTTTTGGTTGGACTCACGGTCTCAGTATTCCTAAAGTCCTGATTACAGCCCTGGATGATCATGTGATCATGAGATAATAGTTCTAAATCATAATTAATAACCATAGCAACTCCTGGCCTCTGTGTATAATAATATAATATGATTTTATTGTTATTCTATGTAGTTATCTTCACTGTCAGGTGGAAATCTCGTATCTCCAAGAGGATTAGAAATCAGGGCTCCTCAGAGTGTCCTTCTCAACTGAATCAGGAGGAAAATTCAGGGAGGAGGTAAATATGTAAATGAATCCATTAATTCATCCATTAATTCACTTAAAATTTAGGGTGAACCTCTGAACTTGATTTCAATGAAGATCCTTTAAAAATACATATAAAGGTTTGCCCATAACATTGTAACATTATTATTATTAATAATAACATAATGTTTAAGGGGGTTTCACCCTTTCAACAACTCTTAGCCAGTTAAACACTGCTTCACAGATTTGAGTCCATTAAAGCTGTGAGACCGTCTCAAATCTGGAGAAGCTGTTAAAGAACAATCTCTTAAAATGCTGAAAATATTTCAAATCTCTGATGGGAACCAAAACACACCAGACTCATAATTTGTCAAATGTTTACTAATAATTTATTAATTAAGGAGAAAGTCAGGTGGCTCTTAATATCTACTTTATTTGTTAATTAAGGCCAAACGTCCTGATTGAGAGCGTTGGCTATTTTCGGGCTGGGTTTGTTCTGTCACAGCTGTGAAGGAGTCGACGGCCCTGAAACATCTGGAGATACGAGCTTTCCACATATTATTACAACCTGCGCTGTGCAGCTGATTGGCTAATAACAAAGGGGCATGGCTGAGCAAAGTCCAAAGGAACTGAAAAGAGGAAGCTGATCGGTTGATTGATTGATTGATTGATTATGCAGTTCACGACTGGACGAGTTGGAGAGAAGCTTTCTGGCCCCACCCTCGTCTCCTTCGTTTTCTCAAACAAAATCCTGAATGGTTGGTGTCAGACGCCTGGCGTGCTGCCAGTCAATCTGTTGTCAAGGCGACGGTGGCCCCATCAAAGACCCGGACTCTGGAAGTTAGCTGGGAAAAAAAGCGAAAAAACCTTTATTTAAAAACCTTTATTAATTAAACACATCTGCTGCCGAGTGGACTCACCCACAGACTCACTCACAAACTCCTGCTTCCACTTCAAAACCAAAAAAATAAAAACACTGGCTTTATTCCTGATTCATCATCATCCAGGAAATCTGATCCATCTGTCCAGACAGACAAACAGATGAGACAGACAGGTGAGACAGACAGACAGGTGAGACAGACAGACAGGTGAGCTGCACCTTTGAACCAGATGTCCAGTTCTCCTTCATGTGGATAAAACAAAAACTTCTGACCTCCTCAGTCTTTTCATCCATGTAGGTATGATGCTGTAGTCGAGTTTAACACACTGTTAAACTCGACCTTTGACCTTGTTCTTACTTGCTGAGTGTGGAGGCAGAGCCTGAGCGGTGGAAGTGGACAATCTGCCACTTCCCGTCACGGCGGTGCCACACCCTGGTCTCCTCTGATTGGGCGGTACGAGGCGTCCCATTGGCGTCGATGTACTGCGTCACTCTGATGTAGGCGATGCAGGCAGCCTCGTCCCCGACCAGGTGGATGTGAGGGTTCAGGATGGTGGTGTGGACCGGTTTACTGTTCTTAGACCACACTGAGGATGCAGGCAGAGAGACAATTACCTGGACAGGTGAGGTGACGGGAGCTTGCGAACAGGGCATGACTGGGGACAGATTTTCAATGAGGCATCAGTTTAAACCGCAATGAGACAGTGAAGTTGGGTTCAGCTCACAGTTTTCAAAATAAAAGCGGTGGAAGTCCAGGCCTTCGACGAGATTCCCCAACGCCTCAGGCTCAAACGCCGTCACAGCCGGGTCACACATTTTACTGAGGGGATAAAAAAATTTACTCGCATGATAGAAGGGTTTACCAAGGTTTACGACAGAGAATTTTACGTCAGAATGGCTGAATGTTCATCTCAAAACTATAAAATGAACTGTGGTGTTCCCCAAGGTTCAATCTTAGGTCCTACACTTGTTTACATGCTGCCATACGAAATATCATAAGGAGACACAACATCAGCTTCCACAGTTATGCTGACGACACACAGCTTTACACTGACCCAGGACCAGTCGATGTCTTTTTAGCTGTATTTTAGAAATGAATTTACAGATGGTAGAGAATTTTCTACAGCTCAACCAGGACAAAACTGAAATCTCGGTCACTGGTGATGAAACTGAGAAAGAATCTCAATGTGAAATTTCAAGTGCTGACACTGAACCTGTAAACAGGTGAAAAACCTCAGAGTCACCTCTGACTCAGGTCTCAGCTTCAAATTAGAAACATGATTAAATGCTTTTTATCATCTGAAGAACACTGGCAGAGTCCAACTATTTCTCTCTCAAGCCAATGCAGAGACACTACTGCACATTTCATCACTTGCAGAACCGAACAGAATGGCTCTGTGTTCCCCCTGAGAAGAACATCTGTCAGCTACAGCTGCATCAGCGCTCAGCAGCACCTGAACTGACTGAGACGATGGGACAGAAAGCACAGCCACAGTGTATTTGTATGAAAAGTGTTATACAAATAAAGTCTGACTGATTGAAGTCTGACTGTGGGAAGACTTTCACAATAAGAGTCTTTTTAAGAGGTGTGTGTGTGAGTGTGACGTACGTGTAGCTCTCAAAGTCTCCGTTGCTGATCGCCTCGATAAGCTGCTCAGTGACTTTAATGATGTCCTGTTTCCTCACTGAGAGACAGACAGACAGACAGACAGAGAGAGACAGACAGACAGGTGGGCTAGCATCATTGTTCTATGTCAGCTATAATTCAGCTGAAGCTTCCTTATGTCTTAAACATGTCTATCAGTCATTGATGAATAATACGGATTGTGTGTGTGTGTGTGTGTGTGTGTGTGTGTGTGTAAGTGAGGACCTTTTGGGAAAGTGAAGACATTTTGCCCAGTCCACATCTTAAAATGGCTGTTTGAGGGTTAAGACTTGGTTTTATGGTTCAGGTTAGAATTGGGTTTTGGTCAGGGAATGCATTATGTTATGTTTATGTCCTCACAAAGATATTTGTACAAACATCTGTGTGTGTGTGTAATAGGAGAGGCTGTTTAATGTGAGGTGTGTGTGTTCACCTCTGGTATCTTCATCCTCAATGGTGGTGTTTGTGCTCTCAGATGATTCCTACAACAACAAAATGAGTTGGACTCAATGAGGTTCGTGTGATCTGGGCCCGGTCAGATCATGTGACTCAGATCATGTGACTTTGAGCTCGGTCTGCAGCTCGTATCACAGACTGAGATCAGCGGGTCGGAAACCTTATTTATGCCTGCCTCAAAGGTCCGGGTGCAGTTTCTGAACACATGGTGTTGCTGTGGAGCAGTTTTTTACCTGTGGTTCCATGTTTTGTCTGTTTCTACGCAGATGATGTGAAGATTGTGAGTTGAACCTTTAAAGACTGAAACACCTGAAGGTCTGTCTTCCTGTGCTCTTCTTACTGATTGGACTGTTAGATTATTAACAAGTCTGACAGGCCGCCCTCACATCTTTACTGTGGTACAGAAGTAAAATCACAATAATACATTTCTCTAACAGGACCTTTGATGCTCAGTGAAGAGTCAACATGATTGAGAAAAACAATTACTCATTCAGCTTGTTTCTTCGTAAAAATATAATAACACACGTCATCACAGTGTCTAATGGAGCTAACCTCACAGACAAAAAGAAAATTTAGATGTTACCTTGACTCCGTCGGCCTTCTTGTTGCTGCCGCTCTTTCCTCCTGAACGAGGGATGAGAACAAAGAGAGAGAGAAGCAGCAAAGTCAGAAAGAAAGGAACAAAGGCAGAGAAGAGGAGTGACAGCATCGTACCGACAACCTGACAGTTCACTGCTCAGAGGGTCAAGAACCAGAGGGAGAAAACAGAGGAGCAATCTGATAGGAAATACTTCAAAATAAAACAAAGGAAAAACCCTCTCTGTCTGTCTGTCTCTCTCTCGTGCCGCCTGTCTCACTGTACACAGCGACAGAGCGACAGTTGCAGCAGACTCCCAGCAGCTGAGCAGACAGACAGACTGAGCACTTCCTGCCGTGATGTGGGGTCTCTCTGAGAGCTGAGGCCAAATTTAGGATCAGGTTGATCTGGTTGCAGAGCAGAGTCTGAGCTCAGAGTCCGGTCTGTTCACACTGAGCAGATGCATCTGAAGCGTCTCTGTCCACCGTCAGTTAACTGGAGACAGAGAGAAGACCACGTCTTCTTCATACGGGATTCACTGCAGCTCACACACAGTGAGACTGCATCGCTGCTTTATTTAAAAACCAATAAAGGTTTTTAAATAAAGATGAATGAATGAACTTCTTCTTCTTCTTTAGTTTCATGTGTCAGTGATGAAACTCAAACTTTACACACTCACAACTTCAAAATAGACTCCGATTCAAACCAGATCCAAATCAGTATTTCAAAAACTGTGTGGACGCTGCTCAGAATCTGGATCGGTGACACACAACCACCAAAACACACACATCACCGTGAACACTGAGGTCACAGGTCAGGAGGACCCCCCGACTGAAAGAGACACGAACTGCCCCCAGAGGACAGAGTCGCAGCTTCTTCTAACTGACCCCCCCCCGGTTTAACACCTCAGTGTGGACACAGGCTCCTGGTGGTTTCCCTGCTATCTATAGATCTGTGGTATCCTGAACAGCTGCAGTACACACACACACACACACACACACACACACACACACAGTGTTAACCTGTTAATTGTCAGTAAGCCAGCAGCTGATTGGTGGATCCTCTGTCTTTAACCCTGAGCCACTGTAACTCAAACCTGCAGGTCAAAGGTCAAAACCCAAAAATTCACAACAGATCATGTGACTGTCTGTCAACCAATGGGAAGCCTAACCCTAACCCAATGGGAGAAGTGCAAATCTGACATAACATAACATCTGACCCCAAAGAGGACGCAAAGAAGAGCTGCTGGTCTTACCTGAGAAATTTCTGGTGGCCAACATGGTGGTCAGAATGGCCCCCTGAAGGAAGGAGGGAAGGAAGGAAGAGAGGACAGAAGGAAAGGAGGGATGGGGGAGAGCAGAGGAAGTAAGAGAGGAGGGAAGGAAGGAAAACGAACAAGAAATCTGAGATTTAAACCAAAACTTTTACATAACAGTCTAATTTTTCTTTGAAAGGTAACTGAGACAGAAATAGAGATGAATATACAGTGTTGCCCATAAAGTTGGAATAACTTTTGTTTTCAAACAAATTCCTCTTTTTATTCCTATTTATACACAAAAAAGTTTTGAGAAGATATACACTTTATCTATCAAGAATAAATCACCCTGTCACACTCATTCCATGAGAAGAGGTAAAATGTATTTATTTAAATAATCTGACTTCTGAACATGATGTTGCTGTTCGAGCTACAGCCTGATCCCTGTGTTTGATCCTGTATCTGTGTCCATTCAGTCAAACTGTCCCATTAACAGCAGCTGGATCACTGTAATAATGAAGGAGACTTAAAAACTGCAGGATTCTAAATGAAGTTCTGCAGCCTCTTCTCCTCTGGAGGTTTATTCTGGATGGACATCAGAGAAAATGATGTCCTCAGGACAAGGAGTCACACTGAATCAGGTCAACGTATGTTTCAGGTCTGTGAGTCCAGGTCTGACTCCTCAGACTGAGGACGAGGTTCGATGCACTGTGATCCAGTTTTAAGGGGTTTCAACGCAGCACCACTCACTGCTGCCTGTAAAACTAATCACTGTGAAGGCACAGTGATGATAATTTACAGTACATCAGCTGCTTTCTTTCAGTCACCAAATCGAGCTGCAGTAAGGGGGCACACTGCCCCCCATCCCCACCCCCACCCCCAGAGGGGAAATCTGTCCTCTACAGACAACAACTGGTTTAATGGAAGAACTAAGCTGAGTGAGTCTTCAAAACAGACGCTGTCATCAAACCAGAGGGCAGCCTCAGATCCTCAGCCGGGACTCTGAGTCCTGGTTTAAGATTAAAGGAGATTTTTACTGTCAGGACTCCTCAGACCTGGACTCCCTGCCTGAAGGACTGAGATGCTCTTTTTAAAAATGCCTTTCTTTAATTGTTTTTATTATTATATTATTATTACTATTGTTGTTTTTATCTTGTCTAACTTTTCTGCTTTGGTTCTGGATCTTAGTGTTATAATCCTGTTTTAACCCTGAAAAGCACTTTGTAAGGTTGTTTTGAAGAGTGCTGTATAAACAACAACAACAACAACAATAATAATAACACCTGTTTGACCTCTGACCTACCTTGAGTTTTCTCCTGGCGTTAAACTTCTTCAGACACTCGACTGTTTCCTGTCTGTGCATACAGGATGCCACAGTGGAGCGATGCTGAGAGGAAGAGTACACATCATCAACATCATCATTATCATCATCAGGATGAAGATGAGTTGCTGTGATCATATAAACTGAGTCAAATGTGTCTCACAGAGATCCAGGGGTGTTTTAGCGCCTCAGCGGCTGTGATCCGTTTGGCCGGATTAATGGTCAACATCTTATTAATAAGATCTTTGGCTTCAGGAGTCACTGTGTCCCACTCTGGAGAGGGGAACTAGGAGACAAGGAGAGGAAGCAAGAAGAGGATGAGACAAGTAGAGGAATTGTGAAAATTGTGAAGACAAGGAAAAGCAGCAAGGCAAAGAAACAAGAAGACAACTGGAGGGGACAAGACAAGAGAGACGATAAAGCAAAGAGGAGACAAAGAGAAGACAGAAGGAGACAAGTAGGCAAAGAAAGGATGCAAGGAAAAGGAGAGGACACAAGAAAAGGAAGCAAGAGAAGATGTAGGTGGTGAGGGAGGAGAGATGGAAAGAACAGGTAAACTGTCACCTGACAGGTGAGTAGTCACAAGGCAGAGATGAAGTCAAGTGACAGAGATGAGTAGTCATGTGACAGAGGTCAGGAGTCATGTGACCTACATCATAAGCTCCAGCTTTGATCTGCTGGTAGAGACGATGCTGATCTTCATCCCAGAATGGAGGATAACCGACCAATAAGATGTAGAGAATCACACCTGAGAGGAACAGAAAATAAGACACACCTGAGAAAGAGGGAAAACAAGGACACGAGGAGACAAGGAAAGAATGAGAGTGAAGGAAACAGTGAAAGAAGGCGATAAGGACAGCAGTAGACAATAGAGCAGAGTAGAGTCTGACCACAAGCCCAGAGGTCGACTGCTTTTCCGTACGGGTCCTTTCTTAAAACCTCTGGAGACAGATAACCTGGGGTCCCCGCAAAGCCTGTAAACACACACACACACATTCTTTAAACCACAAACAAACTAATAAATGAAACATGAAGTACTGAAATTTCTGAATTATAAGGAACACGTAGCAACCTGTGGTTGCCGGAGTGATTGGGCTGGTTGCTAAGCTTTTACTGGGTGGTTGCTATTTGTATGTTGCTGTGATGTGTTCGTGCATTGGATGTAAAATAATAGAAAAATGATGATACTAAGTGCAAAAAATATATAGGCAAGAAAATCAGAGAGAAAAATCAGATAAAACAGAATAAAATAAAATAATAATGAGAAATAAAAATAAAAATTGAAACCAAATAGCCTGGTGAATAAAAAATAACATTAAGCAAAGTTAAATGAAAAACAGAAAAGTCAGATAAAATTAAGAGAAATGAAAATGATTACATTAAAATAATATAAAGTAAAATGCAATACAATAAAAACATAAGTAAAATGATTTTTTTATTTAATTAAAAAAGTTCAATAAAAAGTTAAATTGATTGTAGAAAAGAAAAGTAAGATAAAATAGATCAGAAAAAAAATAAAGCAAAATGAAGGTCCTGTTGGAGTACAGCATTTATAGACTGTAGAATCACAGTAGCATGAGTAGTAGTAATACTGCAGTAGCATTACAGTATCAATATTTGTGAGGTCTTACCAAACCAGGCCTGCTGGTCTCCTTCCACCTCAATGGCGAGGCCGAAGTCGGCCAGTTTCACTGCTGCTCCTTTTGACTTAGAGGCCAACAGCAGGTTCTCTGGCTGGAGACAAAGAGGACTATCCCATCATAACTGTAATCTGCTGAGCACACAGTATCCACTAACTGTTCACTAACTGTAATCTAAATGCTGGTCTTC
>JBBMJY010000004.1:22427956-22442199 GCA_037833715.1 Toxotes lorentzi | reverse complement strand
CACACACACACACATATATATATATATATATATATATATATATGTGTGTGTGTGTATATATATATATATATACACACACATATATATATATACACACACATATATATATACACACACACATATATATATATACACACACACATATATATATATATATATTTCACTTTTCATTTCAACATACCTCATCTAGAAAATAAATGAACTTTCCATAATAAAGTAAGTTTACGTCCAACAAGCCGTCGGTCTGATGACTCACCCAGTCATCACCTGCTCACCTGCAGCAGTGTCAGTGCACACAGGTGTGCTTTCTTACCTGAAACAGGCGGAGCCGCTCGCTTGTTCAGGAGGTTCCTCTGTGGTCCACGGGCCGTCTGAAGGCCGTACGAGAACTGAGGGGGGTCATTCCAGCCCCGCTCCTGGTTACCTTGGTAACACAGAAGGTAACCAGAGAAAGATAAAGGTAAAGACACAGTAAAAATCATAAAACAGTCAAACCACAATTCATGGAATTAAATGCGACAGTGAGACTCAGTAAAGTTGTGCAATAACTTCACCACAACAGGGTCTAACTACAGCATCATGTCATTTAAATGTCAAGTGAGTCCAAGCAAATTCATTCAAAATGATTCATGTAGGAATCGATGGACTTTTTCAGTAAGTACTGCATTTAGATGACACGCTGAATCTTCTGCTGTAACGTTGGAGTTAATACACACGTAACTGCTGTAATACTCTGTTTGTACCCGAATAACTGCTGTTTAGTAAATTATTCGTATGCCGAACTAAAAACAACGCATGATTCATTCGTAAATGTCATGATTTATATTTACAACGTGTTCACTTCTTGACTAGAGGCTTAAGGGAACATTCATTTGGCAGATTTTTGAAAGCGGTTCGTCGCTCCCTTTTCTCAATGCAGTTTAACTCTCTGCCTTACCTGGCAGAAACTCATTCGAGACTTCATTAGCATGTCCTTCATTAATCACCAGGAGCTGGACGGCGAATGTAAACTCTCACCTGGTTTAATGTACATGTCCTCCATGTTGGAATCCACCGTCAAATAATAAGCTTCTTCTTCCCGGTGAGGAAGCTAAGCTAACGGCTAACCCTAAGAGTTACAACGGTGTGAATGCTTTGAGGAAACCCTGGGATGTGAACGTTGCGGGTTTGTATTTACTTTAAAGGAAATTAATCCGTGTCAACGAAACGACACCAAACTAAATAACTTCCGCCGACAATCAAAATAACGCCTCCTTCTTCTTCTTCGTTTTAACGACCAGTTTCATCCAGACGGAGCATTATCGCCACCTGCTGAGTACTTTTATTCTTGTGACCAGTCTTGTGTCTTGAACACAAGTGAAGACGAGTTAAAACATCACGTTTTGTGAAGATTGTTTTTAGATCCGGCGGCACAGTGGAGCAGTGGTTAGCCTCACAGCAAGAGGGTTCCAGGTTCGAACCCCGGTCTGAGCTCTTCTGTGTGGAGTTCACATGTTCTCCCTGTGCCTGTGTGGGTTCTCTCCGGGTTCTCCGGCTTCCTCCCACAATCCCAAAAACATGCACATGAGGTTCACTGGCTCCTTTACATGGTCTCTGTGTGAGTGTGTGTGTGTCTTTGTGTGTCGGCCCTGTGACTGACTGGTGACCAGTCCAGGGTGTACCCGCCTCTCACCCATCGTCAGCTGGGACAGGCTCCAGCTCCCCGACCCTGACGGATCAAGCGGTAGAAGATGGATGGATGATGGATGTTTTTAGACCCATGTGTTTGGTCTCTTTCTGTTCCGAGCATGTAGGTGTTATTTTATAATTAATATAACAACAACAACAACAACAATAATAATATCTAGAATGTTTGAATGCTGTGATGTCCTTCCTATTACGATAAACTCTGGGCTTTAACTTTGAAGGGAAAGTTGTCTGATTTCCTTTATTGCTCTCGAGCTTTACGTGTTCGCTACCGTCTAAACATTTCCGGGACACGTGGCCATTGTGTGCCACCTGCTATGACGCCATCTGGCACAGTCCGACCTCTGGAGAGCGTCAGGTAAAACAGGGGGATGAAGTACTCCCTTTGTTCTTACAGTTGTGTTACTGTCTGTGTGTAATCTGTATTCTAATGAGAGAAGAAGATCCTGAAGCCTCCACAGAGACGTTTTGGTCCGGTCTTCAGGAAGTCTCTGTCTCATGCATCATACCAGACCAGGACATAGCACGGGTCTTTGTGCTCATTTTGCATCTCTTTGTGTTTCTTAAACTTAACTCTGTAACATTAACAGTCCCTTCACACAGAAGCTCTGGACCCTGATTGGTTAATTACATTAGTGGCAATGATTGAAATGGTTGTCATGTACAGCTGCTCTGCTATAAACATCAACAAAACGATGTAGCTGAAAAAACTGAAAATCTTTAGTGTGTTTGATATGAAAATGCTTTTAATGTCATGTTTTTACAGTGAAGGGTGAGCAAGGCACAGAATCAGAGAGGGAGGGGCAGATGACATCAGCAGGAGGAGTGAGGAGGGAGGGAGGAAGAGGAGGAGGAAAACAGCATCCTTCATCAGACAGAGAGGAAAGGGAGAGAGGACGAGCCAGAGAAAGGAGAGACGAATGAGAGGAGAGAGAGAAAGAGTGCAAATGCCGGGACGGAGAGAAAATAAAGGAGAAGAAGAAGAAGAAGAAGACTGATGGTGTCATCTGAGAGAGGAACGGACGGAGGGACGAGAGACATTGACACAGACAGACAGATAGAGGGAGAGAGAGAAACGAGCAGGAGGAGGCTTTAACATCTGTCATCTGGGCCTGTGTGTGTGTGTGTGTGTGTGTGTGTGTGTGTATTAGAGGGTGGAGCCATGATGGGCAAGGATTACATGTTGGCCATCATCATAGTCAACTATGATGGTAAGACACACACACACACACACACACACACACACACACACACACACACACACACACACACACACACAGGTCTCTGTAAAGCCACAGGCTTATGAGGACTGTCCCCTGTCTGCAGTCACTGGGGTTTACATGTTGAGTCTGGTTTATTAAGCAGCTGCACACACTGATGTAAAAAGTGGACATTGTGGTTTGGAGCAGGGCTGAAGCTGTGGGGGCCGGGGGGTGGGGGGATTACACTTACAGAATAATTACGTACAGACACTCAGATGCACGGGTTACTCCTTATCCTAAAAGCTTTTATTTTTTTATAATGTTAGAAGTTCCGTGGTTAAATAGTTAAATTGTTAAGTAGTGAATAGGGAGTGACTTCGGACACAGCAGTGTTCACAACCAGTTCATGCAGCTGATGTTAGTTTAATTAGCTAGCTAGCAACATATGATGAAATCTGCCTGTGACAGTTGTCATTTTAGTAAAAATCCTGTCACTGACTTAAAATAAGAAGCTGCTTTTGTTTACGTCTGAATTCAAGGTCCATTGTGCTAAAAATACCAAGTATTTCGATGGTGAGGCTGAGTTTGTTACCACAGTGAACTGTGCATGAGCTGATCCAGAATGGAATGATTGACAGGTTAGCAACTGCAACTAAGGAGGGTTGGGGCTCAGCAGACGTGGACACTCTTCATCGGTCACATGATCTCATTTTGGAAAAAGGTCAGACTGGACCACACTAAGATAAAAGTACAAAACACACACAGATACCGAGACACATCTATGAAAAGTTTGTGTTTAAGAGATTTAAACTGTGAGAGAGGCAAGCCCAAATATAAGGCAATTTTATTTTCTATGCATTTGTTTGAAAACGTGGGTTCATCTTATATTGAAGGACCCACTTTTTTTTTAATGGAGAGAGTGATGCACTTTGGGTTGCTTCATGTTTTCAGTGTTTTCAGTTTGTGTATGTGAGTCTTTCAGAGTTAGTCAGCACTGACGGGTTTAATCAGCCCATTTTAAGTTTCTGAAAGATGCTGTGATGTGTTTTAAATAAATTAGTTTTATGTTCCATTTGAATCAACGTATTTCATGTTTTACTTTTCAAATCAGGGCTGTGTGATGTTCAGATCAGTATGGTCTCTGTGCTCTGACCGAAGCCCACAGTCATATCGTTGTCTCTCAATGACCTGATTCAGCGTTTTGTGTCTTTGAAGGCTTATTAATTATTCAAATCCTCTTCGGTTTCTTCTCCTCTTTCCTCTTCTCCTGTTCAGCAGTTTGACCTGTGATTTCTCTGTCGTCCACCCTCTTCTCACAAACTCTGACAACATAATACAACACTAATGTTCAAATGTTCCTATTTAACCACAGATCGGAGACAGAGATGCTGTAGTAGTTAGAAGTGATGACGTGTGGTGGTTACTGTCACCATCAGTGACTGCAGCGGCAGTTTGAAGTAGAGGTGACTGCGTGGGTGATACTCCAGTGAGAGGTGTCTGTTCATCCATGGGTTCACTGCAAACAGGAGCTGATCACAGCTGATTCAACAATAACAGGGCTCACGTTGTAGCCATGGATGTGTTATAAGACCTGGATACTGGACGTTACTGGACATAATGTGAGCAGTCTGCTTAAGTCTGTGAATAGAGAGAGTATGACTCTCGGTCGCAGAGAATACAGTGGGTTATATTCTCCCATTAAGTCGACTAATCCTTTTAGGTTGTATAGGCTGACATAAGAATCAACCTCTAAATTCCTGGATTCATTTTTTTGTTTATATTTATTAATTTTGTTTATTTTTATTGATGATTGCATTAATATAGTTTTCATGGGGCTCGTGTGCCAGCAGTGTGTCAGCTTAAAGTCACCTTCACTGCAGAAATAAAACTGCAGAGTAAGAGAGGAGGAGGAGGAGGGTTGGGTTTTTTTTAAACTGTATTTTACTGCTGACATGTTGTATTTTTGTTGATCATGTTATTATTAGCTGAACAGAATCTCAGTTGCTCTAAATTTAGCTGAATGACTGATGTCTCCCGACCAATCAGCTCGTCTCTTGCCATTTCAGACTGCCAGCTGATTGGACAAAAGCTGGTTACAGATGTAATCACTGCATCCACTTGTCCTCAACAACATGTCTCTGTCAGTCTGATGGACGTTTGAGTTTTAGACTGAACAATGAATAAAATTTCAGCACATTTGAATAGCAGTGTGCAAATTAAACACACATCAGACAAAAACAGTTTTACAGCAACATCAGCTTTAAAGTTACAACTTTTCTATAAACAGGTGTCTTTAGAACAACAATAACACCTGTATTCACCTGTCCCTCTCACTTGGCCCCTCTCACTGTATCTTTGCTTAACTCCCTCAGTTTAAACCTCTGGAATATAGACAAACCTTTTGTAGATGAACTGTCCTAATGAAACTGTCCTAATGGTACCATAAGTGTCAGACTTTGCCATTTTTACCTGCTTAATTAACACGAGGAGCAGAACTGGGGCAGAAAACCATGTGAGTGGATGCACTTTGCCCTAATGAATGAAAGATGCACACGCTGGTGTGACCTGTCCTTAACAGCAGATAAATGATGAGATGATGCTTGTTCATATCGTGGTGTAATGAACAATGCAGCCTGTAGGGGGGGCTCACCGTAGCTGTGAGTGACATTTTCACATTGCTCAGAATGGAGGACAGATGTTGACATTTTCTGTGTCTCTGCAGACAACATCTGGACAGACCAAAACTTGCTGCTGGACCCAGACCTTCCCTCCGGCTGGAGAACCATCAAAGACTCCACAGGAACGTACTACTGGCACGTCCCCACCGGTGCCACCCAGTGGCAACACCCCTGCCTCACTGGGACGCCCCAGCCACTTGACCCACAGGTTAGAATATGTTAGAACTGGTTCGGACAAATGAAACAGGTTACAACAAATCATGCAGGTTAAAACATTTAGAACCCATTGAAACATGTAACAACAGATAACAGATACAGTGTGTTGTAAGAGGTACAACAAATACATGTTAGAGCAGAACAAACACGTTAAAGACACATTAGAGCAGGTAAAACTCCATAAAACAAGTAGACCTAACACATAGAACACGTTAGAACACATCAGAAAACATACAACAGGTTAGAACAGATAAAACGTGTTAGAACAAATAAGATACTTTAGAACAGTTACAGCAGGTTAGGAGTAATTGAACCCAGTTAGTCTGGGTTAGCTGAGTTAGCTCTGACTAGCTCAGGTTTGTCTGATGCTGAGGCAGTTTATTTTCTCCTGTCTCAGCAGGAGGACGCTGGACAGCAGAGTTCCAGCAGACAGACAGATGGAGTGCCTGAGGACAGGTAACACACATTAGTGTCTCTGCACTTATCGGTACCCTGTCTAACAGAACACTTTCCCTAGCCCCTCTAACCTTAACCATCCATTTTCTACCGCTTGATTAAATGAAAAAAAATAAAAAAAATAAAATAAAATAAAATAAAATAAAAAAATAAAATAAAATAAAATTATATATATATAATGCCCCTGTGTGCCCTTGCCCCTCGTAGCACTCATACAGAGTGCTGCATCTAACCAAACCTAACCCTAAAACCAGGGACTCAACCCTCCAACAGCCCTATGAAGGTGTGAGGACAGGACAAAATGTCCTCACTATTCAAAAATGTCCTCCCTTTGATGGCTCAGAATTTGTCCTCACAAAAGTAGTAATGCAAGCACACACACACACACACACACACACACACACACACACACACACACACACACACACACACACACACACACACACAGGTCCCTGTAGTTCTACTGGCTTGTGAGGACCTTCCACACTGTTGTTTATATGGTGCGTCTGTTCTCTCAGGTCTTCATGGCATGAAGATTATCTCACCAACCACGACCCTGACTCCAAGGTATGACCACTGTAATAATAATAATAATAATAATGATAATAATGATAATGAAGATAGCTCTTGGTTTATCAAGTAAATAAAAAGTTATAGCTACCTTATCCATGTTATATACAATCAGATGTGCAGTTTATAGTGTGTGTGTATAATAAAAACTATATTTTTATGTCCATCAGCTGTGAAACTGTCACAAACTGAATGAAGTCAGTGAAGCGACATTCTTCTTTGATTCAGAGCTGTTAGACCTCTCTGTTCCACTCGTCTAATCTACGCTAATCTCTCTGTCTCTCTCTCCAGCAGTAATCTGATTTAATCTGTCTCTCTCTCCGTCTGTCTCTCTGTGTCCTGGTTTCTCACTGATCGCTTAATCTCATCTCTGTCTCACTCTCCACCTGTCTGTCAGTGTTTTGCGGTACGTTCGCTTGGTTGGCTGCAGGTTGAGGAGGAGGACCTGTCTCCTGGTCGCAGCAGTCTCGCTGTCAGTAATGTCATTCAGCAGCTGTCTCACTGCAGCAGCCCTGAGCAGAGAGACAGAGTGGGAGCCTGGGGGGAGGTGAGACACCTGCTGAGTCTGAATCCATGACAAACTGACCCAGAATGTAGATGTGAACTGGGTTAAACTGGTGAATGTTCTATCAAGTTAAACCTGTTCAAACTATCAGGATCTGGTTTAAACATGTTTAAACTCTAGAACCTGTTCAGACTTAGGATCTGGTTTAGACCATTAGAATCCTGTTTAAACCCCATCAGACGGTCTGATCTGGTTTTGGTTGTCTGTTCTACCCACCTGTTTGTCTGCGTGCAGGGTCGGGAGATGATGCTGGTTCTGAAGAAAGACACTCTGACCCTGTTGGACCCTTTAGACCACACCCCCCTCCACTGTCAGCCAATCATCAACATCCGTGTCTGGGGGGTGGGCTGCAACAACGGCAGGTGAGCCAGTCAGACTCGTCTGTCCACCTGCGCACCTGTCTGTGCGCCTGTCTGTCTTCGTGATGTCAAAATGAAAACTACCACTGAAACAGGAAACCTGCTGTGATCTCACCATCACACCATCAGCAGGATTTTTACAGCAGCTGCTGCTCTGACACAAACATGTTGTTTATGTTATTCTTCGTACATATTATTACACCAAACCAACAAACTTTGTTTAACAATGATGTTTCTGGTTATAACTTGCTCAGGAAACGGTGCCGTTTAATAGATCACGGGTTAATTATTCTCTGATTATTTTCACCTGTGACGGAGGTGTTAAAATCGAACTCACCTTTCAGTTTGTCTACCTGTCTGCTAACACTAACACTGTCACTTTCTCTGTTTCTTAACACGCCCCCTCCTCTCCCCCCAACCCCCTCACCTGGGCAGGGACAGGTAAACCACTCTGCCTTTACCTCTTCACACCCAGAACCATGAACACACACAGTTACACTCATCTTCACAACCTCCTCTATACGTTAGGGTCATTTATTGATTTAACCTGTTGATCACATGATCACCTGCCCGTCAGCTAGTTATCCACAACCATGTGACCACTCTGTGTGTGTGTGTGTGTGTGTGTGATGCGTTCAGGGACTTTGCCTTTGTGGCGGGAGATAAGGACAGCTGTGTGCTGAAGTGTCATGTGTTTCGCTGCGATGCTCCGGCCAAAGCCATCGCCACAGCTCTGCATGAGATGTGCTCCAAGGTTAGTGAGTCTCTGCAGGGTCTCATCGTTATCGTTCACCATGTTCCCCATCTTAGCTTAGTGTGTTAGCATGCTAACATTAGCTAATCAACAATAAACACAAGGCTGAAGAAGGCTGATGCGAATGTCATTAGTTTCACAGGAATCTGGTCATAAACCAGAATGTTGGACGCATCACAGTGTTTTGGTGAAACTTTATGATCCAGCCTGTGATTTACAGAGTTAGTGTATGAATCAGGTCTCAGTAAAACAAGGGAGGAACAACTGGGAGAAATAAAGAGTGTTTTTGTTACAGGTACCGGACCAGGAAACTAAACTGAACCTTTTTTTAACTGTGTAATAACCAATAATAATAATTATTATTATTATTATTGTAATAATAATTGTGTACTTAAAGAATAAAAAGATTTATATTATATATTTAGCTCTTGGTAAATTTGATGCACATAAACTAGAGTTTGGTGAAGTTACCTTTTTCATGCCGTCAGTAAATGCACCATTTCCTCCTGTTTGAGTAAAGTGTAGAAAATCACTGATCCTGCTGTAAGTCAGGTTTAACAGTGAGCCCGTTGTTCAGCTCGGCTCTGGGTCAGGAAGTCCCGGTGCTGAGAGGCGGATCTAAGACCAGATCCTTTCCCTCTGTTACTGGATAAAAGTCAAAACTGGATGTTCTCACTTTTCTGTCTGTAGATGATGTCAGAGAAGGCGTTGATGAGGCCGTCTCACTCTCTGACGATGGAGAGTATCTCACCTGAAGACCTGCCCAGGCAAGGTAATTCACCTGCCCTGTTCTCTGAGATCAACTGCTGCTCCCTGATTGGTTCTTAATGTTTACTTGTTGTTGTTTCAGTTGAATTCCTGGAGGCGGTGCGGCAGCAGGTCCAGAAGTTTGAGGTCCAGTACATCGGTAACCTGCCGGTGTCCAGAGCCATGGGTAGCACAGAAACACACCTGTTACACCTGAACGCACCAACATTACCTCTGTTTGTTCTGTCAGTGTACACACTGTAAACAAACTCATGGTTAATAAAACCAGGTGTGTCAGCTGATTGTTCGGGTACACAGGTTGGTTTGTTAATCACTGTATTCATTCATTAATTATCAGGTTATGTTCAAAGGAAATTTGTGTTAAATTGGTCGTTAGCAGAAACTGAACAAGTCTGAGTGAACCTCCTCGTGTCCACCTGAACTCTCAGAAACACACCTGCTGTTACCTCCAGTGACCACCAGGGGTCACTGAGTCAACCAGGACTAAAATGTAAAGGGTTGTATCTGTAGATGCAGCTGTGTAACAGTGAGTCGCTGTAGCTGCTGGTATTTGAATGAAGGTGTGTTCGTGTGTCATAGGTATGGAGGTGCTGAACCGAGCGATCGAGAGCATCATGAACTCTACAGACAGAGACGACTGGGAGCCGACCGTGATCCACGTCACCGACAACGTCCTGTCTCTGTGGAAGGGAGAGGTAGCCTTTAAACCGGAAACAGTGTTTATCTGCCCGGTCAAAGGTCATGACAGCTCTGTTTAACCTGTGTTACTTGATCCTAACAGGAAGGGGAGGAGCCATTCTGGGAGTGTCAGGTACGTTTCCTCACCTTTCTGGGCGTCGGCCACGATAGCCACACCTTTGCCGTGATCGTCGACGGCGGCACGCAGCAGTTCGAGTGTCATGTGTTCTGGTGTGAACCGGATGCAGGAGTCATCTCTGAGGCCGTCCAAGCGGCATGTATGGTGAGACACACGTCTGTCTGACTGACTGTCTGTCTGACTGACTGACTGTCTGTCTGTCCGACTGTCTGTCTGTCTGACTGACTGTCTGTCTGTCCGACTGACTGTCTGTCTGTCTGTCTGTCCGTCCGTCCGACTGACTGACTGACTGACTGTCTGTCTGTCCGACTGTCTGTCTGTCTGACTGACTGACTGACTGTCTGTCTGTCTGTCTGTCCGTCCGACTGACTGTCTGTCTGTCTGACTGACTGACTGTCTGTCTGTCTGACTGTCTGTCTGTCTGTCTGTCTGTCTGACTGGGTAGATTCCTCTAATGGTCCTTTCCTCTCCATCAGGTCCAGTATCAGAAATGTCTGGTGGCTCAGACTCCTCCTCCAAGGTCCAAGTCGTGGCGTGTGAACCCTTCAAAGGTCAAACGGGCCAACTCCATGGATGGCGCTGCCTTCCCTCCTCTTACATCCCGTTACCACGGCAGCGGCATCTCCACCACGATGATGCCGAGGATAACGAAGGGCGGCGGCAGCAGCAGCAGTGTGAGGAAGGGAATGTTGGCGTTCCTCGAAACCTTTCGCAACAAACAGACTGCAACCTCCTAATGCCGGGAGGGAACGTCAGAGCCATGCATCAGCAGAACTTGGTCTCCAAGTGGTCTCCTGTCCTCCAGGGCTAAGACATATTCACCAAGACCACAGGGGCGAGGACATGATCCAAACCAGCATCTAACTGGCTGAACTCATGGCTCTGGTGGTCCGACTGGCTGATTCTGTCGCCTTCACATCACCAGTGACGCCGACACTCAGTCGCCTCGTCTCCTGTTTGTTGGACCTGAAACACACCTGTCTGAACTCGTCATGACGTTAGTCTCACCTGTTGCTGCAGCAGCACCAAGGCTGCTGGGCCGAACAGCCTGAATGTCAGGTGACGTTTTCTGTGTTACTGGACCCGTACACACTGTAATGGATCAGACGAGCTGAGGACTGAAGAGCAACAAGTCAGCTGAGACCTCCACCAACACCTCATCACCTCCTCAGTTAAGATCTGCGGAGGATCATTTTATCCAGAACTAAAATTAAAAGCGAGAACTGTTATTATATTGTATGACTCAGGATAATTGGACCATAGTTAAATGATAAAGCAACAAAGGAAAGTGAAAAAGAGCACTAGGTCCATTTTCATTACAGAAACGGGTATTAAAACTTTTTCTTTTTTAAAAGACAAAAATAAAAATCATAGGGATGTGATTATTTACCCGTTTCTGAAAAGTCAATCGCAATAACAAACGACAAACGGATCGTATCGAAAGATCTGACTCAGCTTTAGTTGACAATTAACTTAAACAGCATCTTCATATTAAAGAAACCCTTAAACAACCTTTAACACGTCCGAACCTCCGAACCCTGATTTCCCTCAGAGATGAGACAGAGAAGAAAAGCATCTTCCGTCCTGGACGTCGGCGTCAGATTCGTGTCCTCGTATCGTTTTGCTTCAAGCTTCGTGTGTAGTAAGTTAGAAACGTTTTAGAGCTGCGATGAGACTCAGACCGAGAAACTGATGGAAAATTCACTGACTTGCCTGTTTATTTTTCCATGTTCGGGTCACATGATGGGAGGTGGTGATGTCACAGGTTTCCATGGTTACAGCAGTTTCTATAGGAGAGAGATCTTTAGTCATACAGAACATTTCATAGTTTGACAAAGCATCAGTGATAATTTTTCTTTATTCAAGAATCAAACCCGAGTATTGAAAACAAAACAACGTGAGAGAAAAGGAATATTTTCAGGACTTTTCAAACAGACATCATTTCTGAAATGACCACAGACCTTGAACACTGACCTGACGCTCCATCGTACAGAGGCCATTCAAGGTGCTTTAATGCATAAAATAAAAAGATAAATGAGTTGAGGATCCATTGGATGAGCAGATACGCTGCAGCAACACTGAGGGCTCCTAAACGCCTCCTGAGAGGATCAGTAAACGCACCACAAACAAACCTACATTTATTACAATGTGATTTTGGTGACCTGCAGTTTGCATGTCAGTGACAATGACAGCATGGAAAGTCATTGAAAATATCCTGGAAATGATTTGAAGAGCATGAAAACACGACTGAAGGTGATGTTCAGAAAAATAACACATTACAACCCTCAGCATCGACAGACCCAGCTGCCTCCTGATTGGCTGAAGCACCTGTAGATAGAAGCTTTAGTGCGTTTAATGTCCGTAGGAAAATATCAGTCGGAGGTTTGAGTGTCAGAAACATGTTCAGGAATCAATGATGTCATGTAGAAACCAAACTGAATAAAGGCTGAAAAGATTTCTCTCTCTGCTCATCTGTGAAACATTCATTCATTCATGAACACAAAGACAAAACATCACTGCGTTTCCTCCATGCAGACCACATCAGACCAGGTGGGGCTCAAAAACCAGGTCTGACACTTGGACTTCACTGAGACGCCGGCTCCTGTTTGAACAGCTTCAGTTCTGGTGCTTTAATAAATGGATTTAGGTTCATGTTCTGGAAGAAGAGTCTGATCTTATTCATTCATTCATTCATTCATTCATTATCAATGACAGCTGATCTGTGGAACATCAGAGACTCTCAGTAACAAAACCATTTACCCAGGTTCAGTCCAGTTCTTTAACCCCAGGTCTGATCGGGTGTCAGGTTCTGCTCACGTTTCAAAAACCACAAAGACTCTGTTCAAACGTTTAAAGACCAGCACACACACGTTTGTCACTGTGTGTTTTCAGGTTCAGTCCAAACTGGTTTGGAGTCCAAACGCTGAAGGCTGTTTGACTTCCTGCATCAGGTGACAGAAACACACCTAGGGGAGCCAGGTAAGGGGGTCAGGACTTACAAAGTCCTGGATCTGACCTGGAGGACCCTGATTGTGGAGCCTGGAGTCTGTGGACTCTTATGGATGAGTAAACAACCGATTAATCGTTGGAATTATTACACAAACATTAGAACAGTGAAATACATGGATTAGAAAAAGGTCAATAACTGAATATAATAATAAAAAACAAAGGATCAATAACTGATCACCTTAATCAAGTTTCTGGATCTTTCAGTGGGGGGGTCAGCAGCAGGGTGGGAGGCGTCCCTCACCCTGTCACCCTGTCCTCGTGCCTCGCGCTCAGTCACTCGGGAGACAGGGACAGGGACAGAGTTCGTCTTCAGCCGTGAGGTAAGTTCACGGTCCATCACACGCTCCAAACTCCGTTCAAAAATCCTATATTTTAAACATCCGTTCATTTAAAGTCATGTTACCGTGCTGACGTTACCTGGACCTGGACCTGGACCTGGACTGGTCTTTCTGGATTTTGGATTTTACCGGAGGACGTTTCACAAAAAACCGAATCGATTTATCGGAATCTGTAAAAGACGCGATGAACGGATGAGTGTGAGACACGTTCCAGACTTCACTGAAAAAAACAGCCATTTAAAGTCCTCACAGTGTTTCATGTTGTAAAGATTGTCTGACATTTGTTTACTTCCTAAACATGTTTGTTTATCTCCAGCTAATGGCGTCATTCATCAGCACAGACTCTCTTCCAATCAATCAATTAATATCAGTAAAAATAATAAAGTAGTTTCCTGACAGTTTGAGGCAGCAGACGTTACAGCGGGAAACTGGTTTAACTGGAAACCAGTTTACTGTTTTCTCAAAAGAAACAAAACGTCTGTTTGACGGAAAAAGACGAGACAACAATAAACAGTGTGTCGCACTGCGGTTGTCATGGAAACCGGTGTATTAGATTAGAGCTGGTATGAAAGCAGCTGACCAGACATTAGACGGATCCCTCGGTGGAAACGATTCACACAAACCTAAAGCAGAGAATGAATGAATGAATGAATGAATGTGTCACGTGACTTTAAGTTTCAGTGCTTCATGAAGAGACAATTGTTTCTCACATTCCGAAGGAAAATTAAGAAAATGTGGAGCTCAACACACACACACACACACACACACACACACACACAGACACACACACACACACACACACAGACACACACACACACACACACA
>JBBMJY010000004.1:22388732-22407203 GCA_037833715.1 Toxotes lorentzi | reverse complement strand
CGGGGGATGATCCTGGTCTTCTTGTTGTCGCGGGCAGCGTTGCCAGCCAACTCCAGGATCTCGGCGGTGAGGTACTCCAGCACTGCGGCCAGGTACACGGGAGCTCCGGCACCGACACGCTCGGCGTAGTTACCTTTCCGTAGCAGTCTGTGGACACGACCTACCGGGAACTGGAGCCCAGCACGAGATGAACGAGTCTTGGCCTTAGCTCTGGTTTTACCGGCACCTTTACCTCCACGTCCCGACATCTTACTCTAAACTGGTTAATAATCAGAATAAAACCTAATCCAGGAGACGGGCATTATGTAGCCAAACCGCTGCTCACTCATTGGTCCGATGGAGCGTTAGTATTATCGTCCAATCAGAAACGAGAGGGCCTTTCCGCTCTGTACAGGGTTGGATTTTCAAAATAAAACGTATTGCATAAAACCACCTCCAATCCTTCAGTATTATTAGAAACTTTTTTTTTTTTAATATTTATCATTATGTCAATAATGTTCACTATCACAATAATGATATTGATTTAATGGATGAAACGTTTTGCTTTTTGTTTGAAGGAACCTATTTGTTTCTGGATGATATATACTCTGTAAGAATGTGAGATTTACAAGTGAAAAACAAGGATTTATCATCACTTTGAATCAGTGGTAAGTTTGCTTCTTATCGCACGTTCCATTAGTGCAGGTGGATTTTGTTGTGTGTCATTTTGAAGTCTGGTGACTGAGCAGAGGAAAAAAGCCTCCACAAATTTCCTGAACAAACCAACGTTTCTTCTTTCTTTTATTATTAAAAGGAACACGGTGACATTTAGTGAAATGCTGTCCAGGACATGGTTAGCCTAGCTTAGCACAAAGACTGGGAGCAGGGGGAAGCTGTTAGCCTAGCTCCATCAAAAGAGAAATAAAAACATGTCTCCACCTTCCAAACGTTTGTATGATTCTCGTTTTCAGCTTTCGACCCATCTTTCAATTTACTTGACAACAGAATTATTAACAAAACACAATTTAACAACAGGAAGTCACAGGTGAAATATTTCTGATTGTGTCAGTCTGAACAGATTTTCACAATAAGTTCAGAGAACGCTGTTCACACCGACCAGCAGCTGCAGTTCTTCTAATGTCCAGCAGATGCTGCTGTGATCAAACGGTGTGGTTCCTACACAATAAGAGTCCTCTTATCATCACTGAGAGGAGGCTTTCACAATAAGAGACCTGTTTGATCACTGAACTTCTCAGGTCAGTCTGAGAGGGTACACAATTACAAATTATACAAACAAATTGTATACGAAAGTAAACAAAAATATAACAGATTAATTTTTATAATCAAAAATGAAATTACTTTCAGGATTTCTTAAATTAGGTTTACTTTTCCATTTAAATTATTTAGGTTTTAAACCTGACTTACTTTGACAAATTTTAATTTTCTGAACCTGTTTCAGGAAACATAAAAAATCATTTCAGTAAATCACAATATGTCAGGTCAAATTCAGCTCAATTTTCTGATGCATTTCAGCAAAATAAGGTAAAAATATCAATAATTAAATGTTAATAATTATCTCAGGAAAACGTCTTCTTAGGTTTTTCAGTTTAGTTTCCTGTTAACTATTTGAATATTTTTGGTCTTACTGACTTTTTCTCCTTCATCATTAGTTCTTCTATTGTTCTATTGTTGTTTGTATTGTTATTAGTCCCATTACTAATCATACTATTGTCCTCTCATTACTTTTAATCCTGCTCTTCATCTCTACATTGTCCCAATAATTTTAAATTCATTTGAATTTTAGGAATTTATTCTGTTTTACAAAATAAGAGAGAAAATGACATCACAGTAATCTATAAAAAATAATGTTTATATGACTTTAATTTTCAATTAGGTTTATTGTGACACTTATTGTGATTACTACTTAATTAAAATGGAAATATGGCAGATTTTTTTTATTAAGACGGTATTTCATTTAGTCTTGAACGAATCATTTTGATGATTTATTGTCATTAAATTGACATTGCAGTTGTTGTTTGTAGTTTAGTTCTTCTCACAGTCCTGATCTGCAGGAACCTTCAGATCATAGAAAAGTCTTTAAACTGATCAGAGACCTGTGGGACAATGTGCCCTGATGTTTTTCTACGGTCGTCAGCTGATCCAGGTGAGGAGCTCCGCCCTGTTTCTCAGGTGTGTTATTGAGCAGGAGGCGGGAACACTCATAACCTCCTGACAGTCCTCACACCTGAGTGGTCAGAGTCTGGTGATGTCAGTTGTTTATACCTGTGCGTCCTTCCTGAGGCAGCAGGTGTATGAGTCACTGCTACGCCACAGTTTAGAGGACGGCGTTGCCTTGGCGGCTCCGTGCTGCTCTTCTTCCTCTCTGTATGCGCTCCGACCATTCATCACCGCCCGCAGCGTCGTCCCAGCATCCTTAGCAAGCGGGGACACCGGGCCTGGCCGTCCTCTTCCTGCCGACCCGGGTAGGAGGCCTCGGTTGGAGGAGGAGGGCCGGGGTGGGGGCTGCAGCCTGGAAGCGACGCAGCGTGGGCTGGGGCTGATGGAGGACAGCGTCTGCTGGCTGCCACTCAGGAAGGACGAGGTGTTTGAGCCTTGATGGCTGCGGTAGTTGTAGTACGCCTGCCAGCCCTGACGCTTTCTCTTCCAGCGACAGTGGAGGATCCGGATGAAGGCCTGAGGACAGAAAACTGGTGAGTCCACAGCAAGACCGAGACACGTCTGATACGGACCAGGATCAGTAGTATCAGTGGTACCTGTTTGAACTCGCGGCTGTAGCAGGGGTAGATGATGGGGTTCAGGCAGCTGTTGAAGTATCCCAACCAGAAAATGACTTTGAAGTAGGCTTCAGGAGGACGGAGGCTGCTGTTGAATGAACCTGAAGACAAACAAACAAACAAACAAACAAACAAACAAACAAACAGACAGACAGACAGACAGACAGACAGACAGACAGACAGACAAACAAACAAACACATGAGTCAGTTCAGCATCAAATCATAACAGAAGTTATCCCCTGTGCCTGTGTGGGTTTTCTCCGGCTTCCTCCCACAATCCCAGAAACATGCTCATTAGGTTCACTGGCTGCTTTACATTGTCCCTGTGAGTGTGTGTGTGTGTGTGTGTGTCGGTCCTGTGATTGACTGGTGACCAGTCCAGGGTGTACCCCGCCTCTCGCCCGTAATCAGCTGATAGGCTCCAGCTCCCCGACCCTCATGGATCAAGTGGATAGAGAATATATGGATGAATAAATAGATATGGACCAGCTGCAGGTCCAGCTCTCACCACAGAGGGGCAGTGTTCACCACAGCACCACAGGAGGTCTGTGATGTGGAGCTGCCAGACTGCTGAGATGAAGCATCATCATCACCATCACCATCATCATCATCATCATCATCATCATCATCATCAGGAGCTTCTGCTGTAGCTTTAAAACTTGTTTGTTGTCGTCAGTTAAAAGTCGTACTAACATCTAACGGCTCTTCATCTAAAACAGTTCCCACCTCGTCACCTGTTCACCTGTTCACATGGTCACCTGTTCACATGGTCACCTGTTCACCTGGTCACCTGTTCACATGGTCACCTGGTCGGTCTCTTTCAGCTGTAATCAGCTTTTTTTTGTCTGAAGTGTAATTACCTCGTCTTCTTTCCTTGATTCCTATCGTCCTGTCTCCTCTGTCCTTTTCTCTTTTTGTCTCCCCTTAGTTCCTTCTCTCCTTGTCTCCTCTCTCGTGGATCGTGGATGTGGACCTGCAGCTGAGGCAGGTGATCTGGACTATGTTGGAGGCTTTCGGGGGATCTTGCAGGATCACAGAGGATTTGGTGGATCAGGTTTTTGATGTTCCTCAGATAACACAGGCTCTCGAGCAGTTGGATTAATTTTCCCTGAACATGGACTTGTAAGGCCATCCTGCACCTCAGGCTGTTGTCTCTGACTATATATGAAGAATTTTACAGTCAAACCTGACGCCCGTCACGGGAAGAACATGTGACACCTACCCACGATGCATCACTGTCCTGTAAAAACCACGTATCTCCAAGTTTGGTGATTCTCCCTCCAAACGCAGGAGGAAGCTATTTTGGTTTGGTTTTAATTTGGGTTCCTGAGTTCTGGGTTCCTGCCACGTTCTTCATGTAAATATCTTTTCAGTTCCCAGGACTTGTTTGAGCCTCACAGCAGCTTTTAGACGTCGACATGGAGTAAATTTATTCTGTGTTTGGCTTTAAAAAAACAACACAGCCACTCTTCAGACGGAAAGCTTCATGTTTTTCAGCGCACGATGAGCCCGTCTTCACCTGGAGTGAACCCGTCTTCAGGTCACATACGGACCTGATAATGACACCTGATCACAGACACACACACACACACACACACACACACACACACACAGCAGTACACGAGCACGTCTTCATTCACAGGTGGAGGGTGAATGTCCTCACTGCTGATTTACTGAGGACGCAATGCAGATCATGACTCAGCATAAAGCAAACACTGCGTCACTGAGCATTTAATAAAACGACAGAGTCAAGTCGGCAAAGAAGTGACTCTGTATCCACGGTCAGGGGACTCCAGCTGAGACTCCTGCAGGTTCCAGGAGAGAGCAGGAAGGACCGAGTCATTCAACTCTGAGAGTCTCTCCTTCAGAAAACCAGGACCATCCCAGCTCCGTCCACCATGGCAGAGAACGATGCACAAAACAAACATATCACCATCATCATCATCATCTTGCTTTCTTTTGGGCCGGTTTAGGATCTCAGATCTGATCTCAGATCAGTCTGTGCTGTGATTCATTGGCTTTGACACAGTTTGCTCAGTATTTACGAACACAAACAGTTTCCCGTCCAGCTCCACTAATCCGAGTGGCTCAGCTCTAATCTGTGATATCAGCCGGGGGGAATGTCTGGCGTCACTCCACCGTCCATGTTGTGGGAAATCCATCACAGAAAATAAAGAAAAAACAAGTGTGTTTAACTTCCCGCCCTGTGTTTCTGCACTGTGTCACTGTGAGAAAAACTGACAAAGGACCTGAAGCTGTTCAGGGCAAATATTTAAAATATGAAGAAAACAAAAATAACAGTTTCCCACCATCGGTCTCCCCGTAACCCTTCGTTTGGGATGTTTCAGCTAAATTTCATGAGTCACCATCACTACTGTCCACAGACAGACATTTAAACACCAGCCAATCAGAACCTCCTCTGTGGCAGGTGCTGCTCGCCCCTCACCCTGACCTGAACCCTAAAACCAGATCTTAAATGCAATGTAAAGCACTTGGTTCTGCACAAATAAATTTACAGGTAAAAACACTGAGCACGTACCGATGGGCAGGACCAGGAAGAAGGGCAGCCAGCAGAGGACGAACATGCCCACCACCACGCCCAGCGTCTTGGCAGCTTTCTTCTCTCTGGAGAACTTGAGCAGTTTGACGGAGAGCGCGCTGCGTCCGGCCGAGGCGCCGGGGCAAAGCTCGTGGACCTGCTGGTTCCTGCAGTGGATCCTCAGGGTGAGCTCGTTGGAGTCCTCCACACGCTCCTTCATCACGCCAGCCTCCAGGTTCTTAGTGGTGTGTTTGGCCACGATGTAGACGCGGCAGTACATGGCCAGGATGACGGCTAGAGGGATGTAGAAGGAGCCGAGGGAGGAGAAGAGGGTGTAGAAAGGCTCCTCAGTGATCTGACACTTGGTGTCGTCCTGCAGGAGGGACGAGGGTTTACAGAGAGTTAGCTTCATTTAATCATATGTAAACTTCTTTAAGGGGGAGGGGCCTAGAACTGCAACAATTAGTTGATCAATTGATTATCACATGGACAGAAAATGAATCACCAACTATATTGATAATCAAGTGATTGTTTTAGCTCCTTTCTGTAAAAATGCCAAATGTTTTCTGTTTCCAGCTTCTCTCTGTCAGGTGTCAGTCAAGTGAACCTGTCTGGACTCTGAACTGTTGGTTGGACAGAACGAGACGTGACGACGTCACCGTGGGACGATGGACATGATGTTCATGATGTTCTGACGTTTTATAGACAAAGGAATAATCGGTCAGTGGAGAAAAGGCGGCACCACGAGAACATGACTCAGTTCTTAACCAAATAACAGCGGTCAGACCTGCTCACAGAACCAACACGGCTGGACGTTCTGGATTCTGGATTCTGGATTCATCTCTCTGTGAATATTGATGGATAAATCCGTCACAGACCTCTTACAGTCTGAGGCTGACTTCCTGGACAGGTGAGGACCCTGCAGGGACTGAACGATGGACTGCTGCTCGGTGATGCAGTAGTTTTAGTACCTGTGACGGCGGCTGCTTCCAACCCAGCAACGGGCCAATGGAGATGACGATGGCGAGGATCCAGACACCCAGCATGGCGAGCAGCGCCCGCCTCTCAGTGACGATCATTGGGTACTGCAGCGGGTATCGAACGCCGATGTAACGGTCGATGGAGATGACGCACAGAGACATAATGGAGGCCGTGCAGCACAGGACGTCCACCGCTGCCCAGATGTCACAGAAGATCCGACCAAACACCCAGGAATCCAGAACCTGCGGAGACAGGAAGAACCCAAGTCCACTTCCTCCTCACTTCAGTTGGTACCACTTTCTGATAAGGCTCCGTTTCTGAAGGGCTCGCAGTTATAATGAAAGGATTTAAAAATCCCGAATAAATCACAGACACTGACAGACTGAGGATGTGAGAGTCCGTCAGGTGGAGCCAGCCCTGAGGAGACTAATCCCCCACCTCCCCACCCCCCATCCCCGACCCGGGCCGACCGTCCAGGAGCCTCGGATCTTCAGTTTAAAACGAGGTGAAACGAAGAAAAGCAGAAAACTTAGAACTGAGGAGAATTAATCCCCTTCCCTCAGTCTGATCAGAAAACATTTCATTCTTCTTTATATGATCAATAAGTGATCAATAACCCCCCCGTGTTACCTCCAGGGTGGCGGACACCGGCAGCACCGTGGTTCCCAGCAGCAGGTCCGCGATGGCCAAGTTGATGATGAAGTAGTTGGTCGGGATCCGCAGGTGCCGGTTACAAACCACCGACAGGATCACCAGGATGTTGCCCACGATGGCGAACATGATGAAGGAGGCCAGCACCATGCCCACCGGCACCGCCCGGGTCAGGTCGAGCGGGGCGGCGCCGTGGTGGCCGCGGTGCTGGGAGCCGTCGGTGCGGTTGGAGGAGAAGTTGGAGCGCGGCAGCGGGGCCTGAGCCCGGGCGTAAAGATCCGCGGAGGAGTCGTTCGTCCACAGACTCATGGTTATTATCGGGACAGAGAACGGACTATAAAAACCCGCGGTAACGGCAACGGTCGCGTCAGTTAACCGGGTTTTCTCCGGGTTTTCCTCTCGGTAGAAGTTTACCGCTCTCTGCGGCTCCGTAACGTTTAAAAAATCCGAGTATTCTTCGGTAAAAGCCGTGAAAAGCGAAGTCGGGCACGATCCGGTTTGTGGTTCAATCCCATGGCTGAACAGCGCCGGGCTCGGTTTGAGCGGGAGGCGCGTGGAGCGGCAGCAGGTGGAGGTCCGGGTCAGTCCGTGTCTCCGGACGGCCGGGGAGCTCCTCCTCGGGTTAAAGTGCTGGTTCGGTAGCGGGTCTCTGTCCTTTTATGGTCCAAGTGTTCGATGTGGGAAAGTTCGACTGAGACAGAAACCAAGTGAGTGACGGTGAGAGAGAGACACTGACTCCCTCTCTCCCTCTGAGAGAGAGAGAGAGAGAGAGACAGGTTGGACAGTACGGTGGCCCCGAGGAGCAAAAAGACAGACAGTGGACAGATAGATGGACAGACAGTGGACAGATAGATGGACAGACAGTGGACAGATAGATGGACAGACAGTGGACAGATAGATGGACAGATAGATGGACAGACAGTGGACAGACTGAGGCAGCGTGTGAACCACATGAGGAGGGAAACCTGTAAACCTGTATTGAACAGTGTTTTCCTGCAGACACTGACATTAGTTCTAACTCCTGGTTATGTTGAATAATCGTATTACTAGGAATTATTGCTGACAAAAATAGGAAATAAAAGCCAGTAAATGTATGTGTCTATAGGATCTGAGAGATCAGTAGAGATCTGATACGTTCATTCAGCCCAGTTTGGACTGAGGAACCAGTCAAGGTCGACCACTTCAGGTGATGTCAGTATCTATTTTTAGATCAGTTAGAAATGTGCACCATGCCGTTGGCAGCAGGAGGTTTGTTGCTCTCAGACCAGACTGGATTACCAACTGGGCAAAGGGGGCCCAGGAGCCCCAGACCTCAGGTTCACTCCATCATCTGAGGGACCCTTCATCCTGTCACTTCCTGTGAACAATATGCGTGTGTTTTATAGACAGACACAGAGACACACACAACCATCAGAGAGAGGAGTCACCGTGTGTGTGTGTGTGTGTGTGTATCACCTGTTCAGTATTACCTGCAGTGCTCCGTCAGTGAGTAGCAGATAAATAAAGGTTTGACCACCACAGAGCATTTAGTCCTTCTAAACATGGAGATACAGGTCTCTCACTGAACCCCGGTTCTCACTGGACAGACCGACAGACTTCCCCTGCTGAGGATGAACAGCTTTCACTTCCCAAACATCTGAATTATCCCTTTAATCCAAAACACAAACTGAATAAATCTGCATCGAGCAGCAGCTGCTCCTTCCCATGACCCCGAGTCATCGAACTATCAGACGTCTCATGGCTTATTCACCCAGACAAACTCAGACCGGAACGGATTCGTTCAGGAAACCGAATTAATTTGATTTAAAAAAGGAAGAGAAATAAATGTGTTCATGGATGAAATAAGAAGATTAACAGCATATTCTCATCACTATTCGCTACCTGCACAAACGCACTCACAAATACAAACAGGCACACACAGAAACACCTGAGGCTCAATACAACAGCAGCTCGGGGAGCAGATGCAAAGTCCAGGAAATGACTGAGAAATCCGAAATGACAGCACCAAACGGTCCCTGCTTCACATTTCTTGATTTCTTGTCAAGTATTCATACAGTTTTCCCAGTGGGACAGTTTTTTTTCCCACGAGCCTCTGGAGCTGATTCATGTCTCGGACCGGGACATTTTATGGGCTGTGTCAGAAGAAAATGGAAGAAATTTGACCCCCGACAATGTGGAACAGGAGAAGCTGCTGGAGTGTGCAGAGCCTCAGCTTCCTTCATCCAGACGCTCCGTGTATATGACACGTTCTCTCCGACCAATCAGGGCTCAGTGTTTCACCTCTCGGCAGACGATGGTGAGGGATGGGTCTTCCTCACAGACCTGGGTCTCCACAGATCACTTTCGATAAATGAGGTTTGGCTTCGAGCTGTAAAATGAGACGTTCAGAGGTTTTTCTGCAGAACACAGAGCTGCTGACGGAAGGGACATGACAGCGTGATGAGTCTGAATCGCAAAATATGAATCAATAACTAAAGCAACCAAACCGTTTGATTGGTTGATTAGTTGTTGAAGTTCAGTGATGAACAGGCTTTTTTTTGGTCTTGGTTGACATTAGCTTAGCATTTTCCCCAGCATGAGCTAATGCTCAGCCAGTGGTTGTGTTCCTGACCGACAGGATGTTTAGAAGCATGAACAGCGTGTGGGTGTGTTTGTTTCAGTGTACTAAAACCATCCGCAGCTGAAGCACAGGCCGTCT
The DNA here is from genome assembly GCA_037833715.1 of Toxotes lorentzi. Classification (NCBI taxonomy): domain Eukaryota; kingdom Metazoa; phylum Chordata; class Actinopteri; family Toxotidae; genus Toxotes; species Toxotes lorentzi. Next base: position 22,397,560 of record JBBMJY010000004.1, on the reverse strand, counting down.
GCAGACGAATCAGGAATCAGGATCTTTATTTTCCATTTGCACACTCAGTCTGGGCACATAGGAATTCTTGTAGTATGTTGTGTGCTGGGTGCTTTGTGTCCGTGTATCAACTGTGAGGGAGGGGCTCGTCGCGTGTGGACATTTTTCACAGTAAAGAACAAAATGTTATAAATAAATAAATAAATAAGGCTGTTGAAATGAGAAGTTTGGAACAGACGGGTACTTTGATCTGAGGTACAGCTCGGTACCGGTTCTGAATTCCAGGCACCGGCATCGTATTGGTTCAAATGTGAACGGTGCCCACATCAGGGGTCTCGTGCTGGACCATGGCTGGAGTCTGTGCTGGTTTCTGGCAGTAGACACTGACGTCCTGCAGGGACGTAGGAGTGGATCCCTGCCAGCTGGGGCTGCACTTTGAGGTTTTTATTTTATTTTACAGGATGATTCATCTTCCTGCTGCTGTGAAACTCTCCATCTTTAAACTCCAGTCTTCTCGGATCATTGAGGACAATCTGAGCCGTCTGTCGCTGAGCAGCTCTGAAAGCAGCACAGCAGAGTGAGAACATGGAAGGAGAAGTCTTCCTCTCCACGCTGTGACCCTCAGTTATTAACTGCCAGGCTAAAAATGGCAGCATGTCCCTTTACATTTGAGCCGTACATTCCTGGATTTACAGGAAAGAATTCACACACACACACACACTCAGACACACACACACACACACACACACACACACACTCAGACACAGACACACACACTCAGACACAGACACACACACACACACACACACTCAGACACACACACACACACACACACACACACACACTCAGACACACACACACTCAGACACAGACACACACACTCAGACACACACACACACACACACACACACACACACACACACACACACACTCAGTGATTATGGTCTCTTCAGACTATGTTTAATCTCCTCGGGGACGCTGAGGACTCTTTGTCTCCGTGTGTCCTCGCTCCTCTCCGTCTCCGTCTCTTCTGTTTAATCGTCACGTTCACTGCTGCGTGAAAAACATTGGCTCAGAAACACGAACACTTAACTATCATTTCACAATAAAAGCATGAGAGAGACGCAGGTGACTGAGGCTCTCAGCTAAAGTCCTTTCAAAACAAAAGCGTTCAGTCAACATCTAAAGTTGAGCATCGATAAACAGGAGCATGTGTTCACAGGTGCTCTTACCTCAGAGTCTTCAGACACGTGATGGTCCACAGACTGAGTGTGTGTGTGTGTGTGTGAGTGTGTGTGTGTGTGTGTGTGTGTCTGAGTGTGTGTGTGTGTGTCTGAGTGTGTGTGTCTGTGTCTGAGTGTGTGTGTGTGAGTGTGTGTGAGTGAGTGAGTGTGTGTGTGTGTGTGTCTGTGTCTGAGTGTGTGTGTCTGTGTCTGAGTGTGTGTGTGTCTGAGTGTGTGTGTGTGTGGGAGGTAAGAAGCTCAGCATCAATTTCCATTTGTTCATACAGAAACCAGAAACCAGTCTTTTACTGGTAACAGTATTTTTACACTGTGGCATTGCTACTTTTATTTAACTGAAAGATCTCAGTGCTTCTTCCATAACTGAAGGAAACGTGCTGTACATTTAGGAAGTATACTGTTTGTCATCTGCCATCTGAGTTTTCAGAAGATTCTGTCTGCTCAGTTCACATGATTCATCTTGGCATCAAAGCTAAAAGCACTAGAAAGTGCTAGCCTACTGTAAACAGTACAACTTCCTGTTGCAAGCAACTCAGCAAAGGCTTTGTTCAGACTTTGGGCAGGACTTTGAGATGTTGCTTGCAGTCACTGCATCCAGCAGCTGCTGGTCAACAAAAAACCTCCAGTGCTATGGCTGGATTTATATTTGATGCAGGTGGTTAATGGCAGTTCATCCACTGATCCTGCCTAAATTATGTTCACTCATAACTGTGCTTACATTCTTTTACTTTCTTTGTTGTGATACAGAGCGACTGAGGGAAGGTCCATCTTTTGTTGTAGTTATAGAACGTTGTTTAATTCACCGTGACAGAGACTGGTGATCACAGCGAGCAGAAGTTCTGGCAAAGGCTCTGTGCTTTATGAAAAAGAGAAGTTAACTGAGTCTTTCTTCATGTTGTCTTCACTCTCTCCCAGCATGTGAAACTTGTAGGAGAAACCACAAGGAGCCCAATCTGACCAATCACAGTTTTTGTGGTCTCCACATGGTGTCTCTTTACCCTGACACCGACCTTGAAGCTACATCGGAACCCTCTGCAGGTAAAACCGGAACTAAAGGTAAATATACAAGATGTTACAAGTAATTCAGAGAATTTTGAAGTTTTTGGGTGTTTTTGTTTTTTTGCCCACTTCTAACTGAGAAACCACTGAAATCCAGTGATTACTTTACAGCCACAGTTTTCCCCTGCTTCCAGCTCTTGAGGTAGACACAACATATCATGGAACTATCACTGTACTAAACTCAAAGACATGAAATTGATGTCCATTTTTTATCTGACTCTAGAAGCCTTGGAGTATATGTAGTGTCCATAAATCACTGGAGATGATTGATGTAGAGTCGGGAATGGTGCTGTATGAAAGTTTTGTTTCCATCACCAGTTGGTTATAGCTTAAAAATTGTCATCAGTATTGTCATCAGCACATTTAGATTTGAAACCAAATCGCACACACATACATACCACAGAAGAAAAATGTTGAATATTGGTCCCTCCACAGATTGTTTAGTAAAGACTCAACCATCTGGACTAAACAAACACTGATTCAGAAATGCCAGACATGATCTGACTTTTTGATGAGATTGGTTCTAACTTTTCACTAAAAACAGTTCAACAATAGATGTTTGTTAACCATTTATAGATCAACAATAACAGAGCAGACAGAATGAATAAATTAAGACAAAAAAAATTTGGTCTTTTGAGCAGATCCTCTGCAGCCAGGAGGTCAGGGGTCAGTTTGGCACCACCTTTGATTGGTATGATTCTATTGATTTTGGTGATTTATTAATCATTAATAAACATTGCTAACAACTCATTATTCTTTCTGGTAAAGTAGCCTACAGAGGAGTTTGTTTTTGTGCACTTGTGATGTGTTTGTGATGAATAACGGAACCATGAGCTCCCACTGTGTTGCTCTTGGACAGGTGTGTTTCTCTGCTGTTGGTTTCCTGGTGTGCTGGGTCGTTTCGGGCTGCCAAACTCAATACAGCTCCTGCCAGATTCTGGAGGTGGGAACCCTGATTAGTTGTGACTCTGTCTTCCTGAGTTTCAAACACTAGCTCTAAGATTGGGTCAGGTTTGAAAACGTTTGCCTGCTTGTCTTCTGAACTAAGTTTTGTTCCAGTCTTGCTAAAACAGAAAACACTATTTTTTTCTGATTATATGTGTGGCAGCTCGCGCATATAGTGATGTTAATTGAGGGGGAAAAGGCAAATGGACTTCTCTGAGACCCCAGAGGCTTAGTCTGCAGAGGTCAAAGGGTCAGGAGTCTGGACTCCCGGGGGTCACTGGAGCAGAGAGAAGTGCTCTGTGTAACTTCTGTCTTTACATGTTCAGATAGATGAACTAATTACAGCGAGTGTCTGCGGAGGTCCACAGACAATCAAGTCTTTAGCTTATCTGCTGCTTACAGCCACTCAGGAGGTCAAACACACATTAGCCTGCTATCACCGCTAATCTCTGTCTCCCTGTCAGTCTCTGCTTCCTCCTCACTCCACTTCAGTAGCTTTCTCTCCCTCTCAGACACACAGTGCATGCATAACCAACTGCCTAACTTAAATGACCAGGTCATCTTTGATTTTTTTTTCTTTTTTCCTTGCAGTAAATTGATTTCTTAAACATCAAACAACATAAAAAAATGTAAAGAAGAAAACTGGTTTCCTTCCGTGTAGTTCAGGAGCTGGAGAACCTCTGTTTGGGCAGGTACATTTCTGTCATGTAGACAGATGTTTTTTAAACCAGGCGTTTTTCGTGGCACTTTTCCATGTGCATAAGAAAGAGTAAGGGGAAGTACCTTTGTGATGACATTTTGGGAATAAAATGGAAATATTATTACTCATATCCAGAGTAATTAAATGCTCTGTAGAATTGTGAATATATGGTAATTTTGTGACTCTATTCTTAAAATACCACAATGTTAACTTCAAAATCTCCCTAAAAACTCTAAGACTCTCTAAGTTATACCCAAGGGGATGTAGGAAAAATCTAATTACTGTCAACCTGCATGGAACCAGGCCCTTCTTGTATTAAGTCCCAACTGACACTCTATGCCAGCATCATATACGTAGATGCCATGGCAAGGTAACACTGTGTCCTACATTTTCATTTTTTTCCCACTAAATATTATAATTTGCCGTCTTAAAGTCTGTCTGCATTAAAATGTAAAGCGTACAACAGGCAGTAAAGGTACTTGTGTCACATTTGCTTTGCGTTTTTTGGGTTTGTGGAACACGATCATACTGTCCTCATAAGGAAATAGTATTTTTCAAGTTTCTCAGGAGGAGCACACACACACACAGTTCAAACTAGCTAAAGCATCAGCCACCCCAAATGATGCAGAATTGAGATGTAACCAGGATATCTGGAACAGTAATCTAGGAAATCGTCCTCTGTGTGCAGACAATGAGCGCTGCACGTTCTGCTTATCGCAGAGTCAAATATCCAGCAGTGATGTTTCCACCATCGTCTCCTTCTGTCTCAGTCAGAGCTTCTGTCGTTTGGTTGACTTTATCACTGGCTGTACTGTAAAGCTTTAAATTATTCAGTGCATGCACAGATTGAGAGAGAGAGGGAGAGAGACATTATCTTTGGCAGCAGCCTCCATTTTTCTCCTCTTTCGTTTCACTGCACACCAGTTCAGACCAGAATAAACCCATCCTCCTTCCTCCTCTCTGCTGTCTTGTGCTTTACTGGACAGACGTGTTAAGTTTACTCAGCAGCTGTGGATTATCAAATCCTGTACAGTGATCCTGATCCACATATGCTACAGTGGAACAATCATACTCATTATGCTGTAGTGCTGGTAAAAACCAATGGCCCTGCACACCGTGTTTTACTCACCTAAAACATGCAGTATACTGCAGTAGGGCTGATCCTTTTCAGCGTCTGATTCACCGAATCATTTTTAGCTCACAGGTTTGAGATTTCAAAACATGTAGGCCTACACAGCCACCACAGAATTTGGAAAACACCACTTTGTCTTTCTTTTAGTAGCTATAGTTTCCTATAGTGTCAATATATAGTGCCCTATACTATTATTCATCTTTTATAGTTTCCTAAATTGTTGTTATATAGTGTCCTATAGTGTCATTACATTGTGTCCTATAGTGTCATTATATAGTATCCTATAGTATCGTTATTTAATGTCCCTTGGTGTCATTATAAATGTTCTAAAGGGGTGTTTACTTACAGTGTCCTATACTATGTTTTGGTATAGTGTCCTGTAGTGTCTTCTCTCACCGTATGTTCTGTGGTATTTCTTTTTATGGGTCCATAATTTTGTTCTAGTTCTACAGGAAAAATGGAGACACTGTTTAACTGGTACATTTAAAATTAAAATGATTTCCAATTAGCTTTTAGTGTAACGTAGTCTTTTAATCAGTGCACAGCAAGTCAGCTTGAACATGCAGAAACGTGAAATTTGTCTTCAGGCAAGCATAATGAGTTAATATTTACTTGGGTTCGAGCTGAGTTTTTCTTTCAAGGACATTTCTGCTTCCCTTTATACTAAATTACATATTTATATCCAGGAAAGGTTCAAGGAGATTCTTAGAAAATTAAAGACTCTACCGATAAAATAAAGCAGTGTGCTTTATTGATGTTTGACCTGATGAAGGAGAGAGATTATGTAGCTTATGTGGCCTTAGATCAGAGTTTTTTTAAGACATGTCTGATTCATCACTTGTCTTTCTTGGACGCTGCAGTGTTGCTACATCCACAGAAGTTAGTGAGCGAAATGTTATAGGAAAAATTACCAAACCAACAAAACAGACCCATGTCCTAAAGAAAAACATGAATTTTCGACTCTCCCCGATGTAGGTTTGACCTTGGTATTCTGGTCTTTGAGAAGAGACCTGAAGGAGCTTCATGGATTCCTCCCGTCCACGCAGCTAAAAGCCTTGAGCTCTTTGTGTCATTTCTGTCAGTCTGCAATCATCACACATGAAACAGTACAGAAAGAATAAACCACAGAGCTGCTGAAAGGCCCGTTTCTCCTCCCATCAAGCTGTGGAAGAGAAGCAGTGAATGAGCCTTTTAAGGAGAACAATAAGACTCTGGCCTTGTTCAGCCTCTCTGGATTCCAAATAGGATTGATAAGTATCCACAAAACCCTGTTTAAATATTTTTAGACAAACTGATTTTATATTACTGGCTGAGGACAAGGTCGTTTGTTTTTTGTTTTGTTTTTTTTTAAGAAATCAACATGTTAACATTTTCTAGCTGCGTTTGAGACGTGTAACAGTTCGCAATGTTAATAACATATAATTTAATTGCCCCCTCTGGCATTTAATAAAATGTATTAACAATGCGTTTCCTTTGGGAGGCGTCATTTAAAAGACTGTGGAAGTGGAATCGAGAAGAGAAGAGAAGAAAACAGTAAAAAAGTTGCAAAGGAGCAAATGAAAAGTCAGAAAGTCTGATTGGTAATTCATCCAGTATCTTCTCTTGTGTATATCCTTTAGTGGAGTCCAGTTTGTGTGTTTTCTGCACCTGATGCATTCTGCAGCAGCCCATTGTGGAGGAGGAAAAGGAAGAGGAAGCCGCTCACCAAGCCTATTCACACGCATACACAATCAGTTTCTCCTGAGTCAAGGTCTCAAGTCCTCCTTCAAGGATCTGCTCTGATAGAACTGGAACAAAGAGCACACCACACAGTTCCACATTCAGCTCAGTGTGTGTGATGACTGTATTTTCCCACAGTATGAAGTCACAAACAGGAACACTGTGCGTGGCTCATGTTTTAGACTGCTATTGCTGTAACTCAGCTGCTAAAGTGCAGGTGTTGCTCTCCAAGTAACCAATCAGCTTTAGGTACATCACCACCACCTCCCCTCTGGACTGGACCTTGATTTGCATGTAGCCCAGGAAAACGAAGAGAATGCAATCAGCTTTGTGATCTGAACAGAGACACATGTAGTGTCTTACATCTCATCTGGATTTTATCCAGATATGAAATGACAAGTAAATGTGAAAGGGCCCAAAGACTCATCCACATGAATTGAATGTATTCTAAACTTGTACGATTTGACTTCAGGAAGAGGAAAAAGAACAGAAAAGTCTGGAAATCAGTTTGAGTCTGCGTCTGAGCTGCATAATGTTGCTAACTAACATAACAATGTTTAGTTTTGATTCTCAGTGGGGTCTCAGCCGATTTTTGTATTGAAAGCATTATCAGTCATTGCAGTTGCTCCTCCTGTCTATACTGGCTGTGAAGAGATCATTTACAATTTTTTTCAAAATCAGTTCTGCTGACACTAATGTGAGGCTTCAGAACCTTGAGTTAGCCTAAACAAGCGGGTGTCTTGCAAAATTACAGGCCATTTAAAAAAAGTTTCCTCTTCATGTTTGCTCAGACTCTGTTTGCGTGCTGAACAGCAGTGGAGGGATGACAACACGGAAAGGGAATTTTGTACTAAAAAGACTTCAACTTTACACACTTGATTTATGTAAGTCCGACTGCTGCAGCCTCACATTAACTTCAGATAAACATCAGAATGCATTTTTGCACAGAACAAGGACTGTGGAATTTTTCCCACATCATTTATATTGAAATTGTGTTCATAAGGGATCTCTTCACTGCTGGTATGGACAGAGTGAACCATTACAGCAATGTTCTCAGTGTACATTCTGTATGGACCATGTGCGCATTGTTTTAAGACAGACTTTAACTCCATATTAACTTGACTGGAGACTCTAAGAACAGAGATATAATAAGATAGAGAAAGAATACAGTGACAGCCAGGCCTTATATCAACACAGCTTTGAAAGGAAAATGTTTAAATGCCATGTCATTTTAAAGGTCAGGAATCATAGACTTGAAAGGTTTCATCTTGACGTACAGTTTGCTTATGAAAACTTGAGATATGACTTGGATGCATCAAAATACAGCTCAGCAGCAACCCTGTCACGTTGCATTGAGTCATTCTGTTCAGTGATTGGGTCAAATAAATCACTTAATGGAGCTTCAGCATTCAGAATAGAAACTTAGATAAATTAGTGTGTATTAGCGTGTGTGTGTGTGTGTGTGTGTGTGTGCTGTCAGCCTGTCCTTGCTGTGTCCAGTGGTGACAGCAGAAGCTTTGGTCCTGTCACTGCTCATCGCTGCTTCACATCCACAGCGCTCACAACGTGTCAGTGTTTCTGTTCCACATGGAGGCCAGTGGGGCATCATTACCATCTGGCTATAAGGCTATACTGATGTCAAATATAGGCCAGTGAGCAAACACACACACACACACACACACTTACACACTGATCACCCACACTGTTAGCACTTGGAGAGCAACAAGGGGAAGGAGGCGGCATGGACATGAGGCGAGCTGCTGTGACAGTCCGTCCAAATTGACCGCCGGCGCTCTGGTGGCAGTTGGCCTGGTTCCTTCTCATTGCACTGTGACATTCCCTCAATCAGCACTGTAAAGTACACACACACACACAAACATGCTCACACATGCCGAGCGACATCCTCCAGCGGCCTTCATTGTCTCACTAGCCTATCCATATGAGTCATTCTTCCCCTGACTACAGCTTCCAGTAAAAATGCGCACACACACACACACACACACACACACACACACACACACACACACACACACACACACACACACACACACAC
>JBBMJY010000004.1:22373102-22383191 GCA_037833715.1 Toxotes lorentzi | reverse complement strand
AAGGACTCATCTTTTTGAAGGACTCAGCTTTTTAAAGGACTCGTCTTTTTAAAGGACTCATCTTTTTAAAGGACTCATCTTTTTGAAGGACTCATCTTTTTAAAGGACTCAGCTTTTTAAAGGACTCATCTTTTTGAAGGACTCATCTTTTTAAAGGACTCATCTTTTTAAAGGACTCTCAGCAGGAGTTTGGAGGTTTGGATTCATAGGTCTCGATGCCTGATTAAAAAACGAGTTCAGTGAAAACAGATTAGAAACCTCAAAGACAGAAAGTGAGGAGTGTGTTATCAGGAACGAACCTCTCTGAGATTACACATTTTTAAACGTGGACTTCCCACGTCACCGCACTGTGGTTACCATGGCAACTGAGGGATTAAAAATGTCTTGCTTGTTTGTTTGTTGACAGTCAGCTGTTGAGCAGGAGCTGGGAAACAGCCTGCAGAGGTTTATTGGAAACACAGTGAGACTGTCCTTCATCATCTTCATCCCTGCACTGCTGCTGACTGCTGCTTACAGTGTGTACACACACACACACACACACACACACACAGGTTCATATATGTTTTCAGCTCAAACACTTTATTACACCTACACCTGTTTTATTTTGTGTATCTGCAGGAGTGTGGAGGTTTAACCAGAGATCTCAGACTGACAAGAGACTGGACCAATCAGAGGAGGAGGAGGAGGGCACCTCTGTGTAGACACCTGAGAGGGACACTGGAACTAAAACTCGTCTCTCTGCTGTTCACCTGTCGTTCTGCATCGTTTTGTGTTTGTTGTGAGTCTTTTAACTGAAATATTAACCTCATACAGAGTCACAGTCCAGGGGCCTGAGAAGTCTGGGGCCCCTGGACTGTGCACAGTGTTAAATCCACACTGTGGAGACCTTTGTCACAGAACCAGTCAAAAACACAAAGATGTTGAGTTCAATGTCAGAGAAAACAGGGCGTAAAAAAAATGACTGAAACAATTAATCAATTATCAAGATTTTCACCAATTGATTTTGTGTGGTGTGTGTGGAGTTTGCATGTTCTCCCTGTGCCTGTGAACTGAGTGCCGGCCCTGACCAGTCCAGGGTGTACCCCGCCTCTTGCCTATAGACAGCTGGGATAGGCTCCAGCTCCCCGCGACCCTGATGGATAATTTTGTGTCCATCAGTCAATGAATCTGTACTGGTCTGAGGAAACATTAAATACCAATACAAACGTTTGCCAGGGGACATGAGACGTCAGCGTCCTGTGGTTTGGTACAGTCAGACAGCCTGTAGCGCCCCCTGTGGTCAGATGCTGTTGTTGCTCCTGAGAGTCTTCATCTTGACATGCTGATTATTTCTGTCATTAGTGTGGATCATCTGTAGGTTAATTGTTGGTTTAGGTTTTAATAGATTTAGTTGCCATGTTGCTGCGTTATAATGGTTTAACTGAAGGCGTAAACCTGAAGGGGGCGCTCCAGTGTCTACCTTATCCTACTCTGACACGTGGAAATGAAACACACACCAAAATAAATACATAAATACTAACAAGAAGCACAAACAAGCACGCACACACTCACAGGGAGGATTTTCAAAACTCACAACCTACATTGTACACTCTCGCTCTTTTTAAATAAAGAAACTACTTCTTACTCTGTTGCTGGTGATGCTGTTGTGTAGCTTCCATCTAAAACTCCATGTGTGAGCTCAGGAAAGGTTTTGGAGCTTAATGCACTCAGTCCATGAGTCTGCTGAGAGACTGTGACCTGTCCGGGTGCTGTTCCAAGGTAAACCTCTCCGACCTCTGACCTCTCCACTGTGACAACATGTTCCCATCCTGCACCACTGGATGGCGCCAGGTGGACACACATACCCAGGTGACACCTGGGCGACCCACCGAGGCGTCACGCATTGGTTTGTGAACGACGTGAGCGTGAGAGACCTGTACGCAACTTTATTCACCTGCTTACCTTCAGAGATATAGCAGACATTCATAACCACCTGGTGACAACATAGGAGGTTAGCATTACTGTTTTAATCACAGCCTGTGCTAACCTGAGCTATCACAGCAGATAAAGGTCACACTGCTGAGCCGCAGTCATGGCTCTCCTCGTTAGTATAGTGGTGAGTATCCCCGCCTGTCACGCGGGAGACCGGGGTTCGATTCCCCGACGGGGAGGTGACTTACTTTTCTTTTCATTATTATTTATATGTTTACTCAGTTGAATCAACTAACCAATTAAATGACTTATCATTTTAACTCTTGATCTGTATCTGCTCATAACCAGCCAACACGACTTTAAGCTGCACATATTTTTTGCAGTGTGCTTTCTATTAGTTTTTGAAGAAGTGAAACTCAGAGCCTGAGGTCCTGGTTCAGGAAGCACTGAGGCAGCAGAACAGCAGAACAGCTCAGTTTACTGACAGAGCAATAGGGCATCACCTGGTCGACATGATGCTGACTCTACACAGCACACTGCACATGTGAAACTCAAACCGGTCCTATTATCAGCCCTGAGTCAGTGACTCTGAGTCCTTGAACTCAGCACTGGGAACCAGCTCAAATAATCAGAGTGATTGGCAGTTCATGATGAGGTGGCTGCGTGATGGCACGTAGAGCTGGATGGTCAATAAGCTGTTTGGTAGATTGTTACCTAATCCTACTGTATTAGGTGGTTGCCATGGTGATTTTGAATTAGACTTACTTTGTTAATTTAATGATTGATTATGATAATTAGGTCCAATTGATTTGACCAAGTATCTCAAACTCTGTGAGAACAATGAGATTTGTTCTGACCTTGTGTCGCCTGAGTGAAACTCTGTGGCTCCGCTCAGATCTGCCATTAACATGGGCAGGAGAGTGGGATCCAATCACAAGTGGAGACTCGTGTTAATTCCAGGTGTGAACAAAAGTCTCACGTCAGTTTGTGCAGAAACTTTTCCTCGTTTGAAAAAGTCTTTACATTTTCTTTTACAGTTTCTTTCTTTCCTCCTTATTTTGGTTTGAGTTTCATTATTTTCTCAGACCAGATCAGGGGTAATTTTTTACAGTGTGATGACACACACTGCTCAGCTGTGTTTAAACGCAGGGTGTGTTTGAGTGTGACCACACTTTGTCAGCGTTCATCATGAAGCTCGTGCTGCTGCTCGCTCTGCTCACAGGTACTCTGACTTTACTGCTTTACTGATCAGCATCACTGAAGTACAATCCACGTGTGATCTTCTTCTTGTCTTTTCTAAGTTCAGTCTAACGTCAGCTGACTGCTGCAGCCCCTCTGGCTTAGTCTCCTTCTCTAATATTCATGTTAGAGTCCGTCACAGAGGGGGGAAAGTTATTTCCTTCAGTCACTCGGCGTCACAAACCAGATGTCAGTGACCTGATCATAAAAACAGTGAAATGTAAGAGTCTTTCCCTGTTTGTGTCTCCACAGCTGCTGAAAGTGACAACAGGCATGTTGTTGGTCGAACAGGTGAGAACATCACTCTGCCACTTAAATATGACAGGAAGAAACATGGACTGCTGTCGGTCTGCTGGAATCGAGGAGACATACCAGCCTCAGGCTGCAACAATCAGATCATTGCCACAGATGGATATTTAGTGACCAGAGTTTCCAGCAAGTATCAGCTGCTGGGACGACTGGATGAAGGAGATGCTTCTCTGACGATACTGAACCTCACGGACAGAGATGCTGGACGGTACGGATGTAGAGTCCAGATACCCGGACTGTTCAATGATGAAAAACATCACTTCGATCTGGCCATTGACAGAGGTGAGAACATCTTTTAAACATAATGAAGAAACATTTTCAGTTTTCACACAAAAAACAATTAATTAATGGACAGGAAATAAGATAAGATAAATCTTTATTGTCATTGCACAATCATACTTTGTACAAAAGTACAATGAAATTGAAGTACTGTCCCCACATCAGTGCAAAAGAAGACATATGAATCCCAAATGTACAGGAAAATAAAATAAAAATAAAATAAATAATGAGGAGATCTGAGAGTCAGTCAGTTTGAGTTTCTGTAACATGCAGCAGAGAAGGCGGGACTGTGGCTTCGTATTCAGAGATTCAGCGTTTTTCCATCACCCGATTTCTGACTCAGTTTTATTCACAAAACAAAACCAGAGTGAGAAAACTGTTTGTGCCTGTGTAACAGAGAAGCTTCTTCAGGGGAAGAAGCTTTGAGCTTTGTTCATCGGCTGATCTCAGACCTGAATCTGAGATGATTCAGTGTTTAGTCTCAGCCTGTTTCATGTCTGAGCGTGGAGCCTCAGCAGCTGCCGCTCACCTCAGGCACGTCCTTTACAAAACCGACGTGTGTCAGGCTTCACTAACCCCCAAACACACAACTTTGTTTAAACTACACATTCAAGTTTCACACGAGAAGCGTCAGGAGCTCAGACGGAGGCCTGAGTCCCCGCGGCGCTGACCTCACATCATCTGTTTCAGCTCCACAGACGACATCAGCACCTGTTCACAGAGAGACGTCCACGCCACTGACGGCAGCCGGTCCCACGACAGGTACGCAGACACGCACGCAAACTCACAATCAGGTGTGCGCTGACTGATGGAGCGGCCTCAGAGTGTTTCTGGACCTTTTCCCTGCATCATGACACGGAGCTGCTGACACAGACGTCCTGAAAATATCTGCTTTCGTTTCCTCATCCTGCAGGTCAGATGACCACAGGGAGCCTTCTGACTTCCTCCTCCAACAGCATCATGAGCACTGAGGTGTGAGCTGACCCCGTGTGAAACCGTGAGCATGTTAATGCAGTTTACAGGCTTCAGTGTGACTTTCAGTTGGTCTGACAACTTCACTGTACGTGTTTCCTGTGTATCGTGTTGTGTTGTTGTGTTGTTGTGTTGCTGTGTTGTGTGTGAGCAGGAGAGCAGCACTGTGACGACGGTCCTCGTGTGTGTTTTTTTCGGCCTGATAGTTTTGGTCACAGTGGGCGGAGTCATCATTTTCAGTAAGTACGACGACGAGTTGTGAACAGACTGAGATTCTCTCAGTGTCGTGTTCAAACTTCTTTTTTACTTGATGTATTTTTCATGCCCGATCGTCTCATTATTCTCAGTACCACTTTACTTTGAGTCCCCGTTCTTATCATTAATGATCGTTAATAAAATCTGCTGCTTCAGTCTTCAGATTTTAAACACACAGGAGAAGCAGTGTGCGCTCAGAGAGGAACGGAAATCAATAATCAATAGAGTTTAGAAGCGAAGGTCTCTGCCTTCAGGCTGCTCCATAAACCGAAGCATGAACTGAACAGGGGTCAGGGGTCAGCTGTGAAGGACAGGCTCAGCCTGTTTTAACGTGGCTCTGATTTCCCTGCAGATCCTTTCAGTGGTGAACTCAGCAGGTCTCTGCAGATTCAGGACTCTGGTTCTTCAGGAAAGAGGACCTTCTCTCCTCACTCACATTGTTTCTGTTTATGTGTCTCTGCAGCGAGAAAATGGAGGCGACTCAACAAAATGTAAGTTTTGTGATGTGACTCATTCAGATTAAGGAACAGACCCGAGCTTCTGCTTCTCTTGTTATGTTGATGGACTTCTTCCACACTTTAAGCCTCTGTGGTCCAAAGAGTCGAGGCCGAGCGGCTCAGACCGGTCAGTAACGTCTCGGAGGCTGTGGCTGATTAAAGGTTGTAGGTTCTTCTCTCCGTCGATGAATCGTGACTCCCCAGAGACTTTGACCTTCTGGGTATCTCACCCCACGCCCTTATCCCACCATCATCTTCACTTGGTACAGAGGCGCTGCGCTTCTCAAACTGAAACTCAGCCACGAGGAAATCACCCAAAACCACACGGTCGGTTTCTGACGCAGAGTGTGACCATGTGCAGCAGTCACCCCTCAGAGCGCCGCCAGCCTCAGCCCATTGTTAATGTCAGCATGATGACTTCATGTGGCGCCCACACATGCAACCGTTTTTAACGCGCTGCCAAATTCAAACCACTTGATTTATGCGAAACGCTGAGTTCTTCAACACCTGAACATAACAGGTCGTATACGCAGCAGCAGGTAACGGGTTAAATCAGTGCAAACTCATGATGAACACAGTGTTCAAAAAACCACGCACATTTATTCCAAATGTTAGCTGCTGTCTCAGTTTCTCCATGAAATCAGTGATCAGAAAACAGCATCTGTAGATCTGAATCTGACTTAAACCGCTTCGGTTGAGTAAAACAGGAAACAGCTGAGGTTTCCTCTGAGCCTGACGGCTTCTGACAAGCCGCTCACAGAAACCGTGAATGTCACTGTCTGAACTGCAGTGTCACATGACCTGGGACCACATGTATCTGAAATAAACGGGTTCACCTGACCACTGATATAATAAAATAAATCTGGCCCACACTTGGGCCACGAGCTTTTCTTCCTGTGGCCCAGTATTGGCCCAGTTCCTCCGCCCCAAATCTGGACCAGCATGACTACCAGATGCTGCTTCCACACCTGGACCAACTCTGGCACAGACACTGAAAAGCTTCCAGATGTGATCATTTACGGGCCGAGGACCCGGGCCGAGGACCCGGGCACGTGTTGGACCACGAGTTTCATTTTGTTGAATCCTGGGCTGTTTTTAAAAAAAAAACCCACAATCCTCAACAACCCTGAAAAATGTCAAACAAAAAAGAGCAAGAGGAAGATTCCTAAAGAAAAGTTACTGTAAAAAGGAACCAGAGAAAGTGTTTAACTGGTGCTCCAGTTAATCCCAGTTCATTGGTTCATAAGTGTCTTTTGCTAAAACTGCCATAAACCAAACCAGTAAAAAATCTAATTAATGAATTAATAAATAATTAATAAATCCGTTCATTCTGAAAATCCACAGCGGCTCATAAATTAATAATAATAAATTCTAATAAAGTAGCGGTAAGTTTGTACTTACTGTGTTCAGGCTCATAACATCGTCACTTCTGATTATTCCTCTTTATTTATTTATCAGGAAATGATGTGAAAACAGCCAAAGCAGATAATGAAAAGTGTAAAAGATGTTGCAGTAATTCTTCCTCTGTCTCTCAGGCCTCAGCAGATGGTCATCAGTTCAGTCCTGTACAGTTCCACGTTTCCCACTCTGCAGCTCCAAAGTCGGGGTTCGGCGGTGGAGAACATTTATCAGATAGGCGGAGATGGTGACGGAGGCGAGTACGAGTTCTCCCCCTGAACCCTGAAGCTTTGTCCCCTGACCTGCCGGGAGACGGGGAGACGCCAGGTTCTGGACAAAAGACGTGTTCTCATCACCTCGATTTCGGAGGCTTTCTGGGCCCCTGTAGTCCCCGTGTCCACCAGGTTTTGAAGGGACACTTAAGGACACGAAACCTCTTGGATTGTTAAAACAAACAAGACGACAAGAAAAAAAACAATTGTGTCCAACGTTAGCAGGAAAGGTCAGAGCTTTCACTGAAAGCTGAGATTTAAAGTTCACTGAAAGTTAATCTAAAGATTCACAGGATATGAACAGGACAGAAGTTCAGGCTCACAGGCTCAGGCCTCCATCAGGTTCAGGCCTCCATCAGGCCTCCATCAGGATCAGGCCTCCATCAGGCTCAGGCCTCCATCAGGTTCAGGCCTCCATCAGGCCTCCATCAGGTTCAGGCCTCCATCAGGCTCAGGCCTCCATCAGGCTCAGGCCTCCATCAGGTTCAGGCCTCCATCAGGCTCAGGCCTCCATCAGGTTCAGGCCTCCATCAGGCTCAGGCCTCCATCAGGTTCAGGCCTCCATCAGGTTCAGGCCTCCATCAGGCCTCCATCAGGTTCAGGCCTCCATCAGGTTCAGGCCTCCATCAGGCTCAGGTCCATCAGGCTCAGGCCTCCATCAGGTTCAGGCCTCCATCAGGCTCAGGCCTCCATCAGGCCACATTCAGGTCAGACTGGACCTGAACAGCCTCCAGCTGTTTCCGGTGGTGTAACCAACCTGCTCCTGGAACAGGTTTTTACTTCCCGTGTGTCTCTGTGTTGTTAATGAGCCATGTAAGCTCACGGGATCGCAGGTCTCTGAATCTGATGCACCGGACCAGCTTTCTAAACTGGATGTGCATCAACAACTGCAGCTCCTCCACCCAGACGCTCGGCCTCAGCAGACTCAGCTATGGATGCCTGAACTGGACCGTGATGAATCTGATATCATCTAAATGTGAAACTAATGTGACGTGAATTTCCTGTCCATATTTATCCCTGGACACGTCTCATGATCTCAGTGAGACAACAAAAACCCTGATGTAAATAAAACTAAGAAAGAAAATCTGTGCACCACCTCTGCTTTTACTGTTTTTTATTGTGTTTGTATGTAAAGACCAACAAACGTAAACAGTAAACACAAACTGTAGTAAACAAAAACAAACAGGCTCAGGATGAACAGCAGGGAATCATGACGGGGTGTGTTTCCTGTCCTTCACCTGCTCTGTGTGACGCTGTGTGTTCACGTTGTGCGTTCTGGTGCTGTCCCCCATTCGCCTGTAAAACCACTAAAGAGTTTCTTAAAGAGTCAGTGTCTCTTTTATTATTTCTATTTTATTTTATAGCTTTCTTTTTTCTTGTCTCAACCTGTGCTTTATTTTGAAAGGTCGGGCTGTCGTTGCCCTCCGGGCCGCTGGGGGCGCTGTCGTGTCTCCGCTCAGATAAACGCAGCTCTAACACGTGGTTTCCCTGCGGCGCATGTTCTGACTGGCTCACAGTAATCACATCAGAAAACTACTTCACAGCTACTGATTGTTTTCTTCGATCAGCCTGTTCGATCAGAAATGACTAAAGCGAAGAAGGAGAAGGCGTCAGCGGACGGAGAGGAGGCCGCTGCCGCCGGCGGGAACGAGAAGTCTTACCAGGAGCTGATCGCTAACGTGAACCCGATCTCTCAGCCGCTGGCCTCCAGAAAACTCAGCAAGAAACTCTACAAATGCGTCAAAAAGGGTAAACGCGACGAGAGCGTCCGGATACGGGCCGGGTTTGCTTCACTTTCTGACCTTTTTATGGAGCGGACACCAAACTCTATCAAACAACTAAAGATTTTAACCGTTTACTGCGTGTCTGCGGACTTTTCTATCGCTGTAGGTGAAGAAATGAGAGCTTGTAATAATCACCGGTCTCTTCTCCTTAATTCGGTGTATAACATGTCAGTGTGCTCTTTGTTTTTTATAATCGGTTAGCCGTTTTCTGAGCCTCGTTGTGTAGAAATCGGCGGTGCAGCTTTGCGCCTCGTGCCGGAAGCAGAGGGACATACAAACGATGCACGGTCCTCTCTTCTTAGTCAGTGGTTGAGTTTTAGAAGAAGTCAAAGTGTGACTCCAGATAAGACTGAATCCACTTTGCTGCTGCCTTGTTTTGGATTGTAGTCTGGATCAGGGTCTTCATGGTGTTTTCTGTGATTCCAGCTGCCAAAGTGAAGAACATCCGACGAGGAGTGAAAGAAGTTCAGAAATTCATCAACAAAGGAGAGAAAGGGTGAGTCAGCCATGTTTTTAAAGTAAAGGTTCACTCCGTCACTTTGTGGCTGACACTGCAGACCTCCGTCCCGATGCAAACCCCGAACATGAATAACTAAGATTTAGTTGTTGAGCTGCATGCTGTGTATTTGTGTGTTCATCTGAGGTTGTTGTCTCGCGTGTCTCTGTAGTATCGTGGTCTTGGCCGGCGACACGCTGCCCATCGACGTCTACTGTCACCTGCCAGTCATGTGTGAAGACAGAAACCTGCCGTACGCCTACATCCCGTCCAAAGTGGTGAGTCTGCCGGTGCATCGGTGACGCAGTTATTCAAGTTACTGACAAGGAAACTGTCAATGCTTTATTCACATACGCCTTCCTAAAACAAGGGAACTCAAAGTGCTTTACAAGTCCTGCAGAGACACGGGTCCATCAGCTGACTGCAGACCAGGACTGCACCCAGACTTCTGTCCTGGTTTGTGGTCTCTAACTTCAGCGTCTGATGCTGATCAGTCCAGCTCGTCCTCTGACCCTTTGTTTGCTTGGTTTTCATTCACAGGCTTTTAGCAGAGTTGCTTCATGTCTTAGCCAGACAGGGCAGCTCAGAAACACACAAACACCATTGAGGGCCTTATATGTAAGGAGAAGGATTTTAAAATCAATTCTGGATTTTACAGGGAGCCAATGAAGAGAAGT
>JBBMJY010000004.1:22320196-22346143 GCA_037833715.1 Toxotes lorentzi | reverse complement strand
GACTCCTGGTCTACTTTTGGAGACTCTAGGAACCACAGTAAGGCTGAGGTCTGGGAGCACAGTGTTCTAGTGGGGTAGCAGGGAACGATGAGCTCCTTCAGATCTAATGGTGTCTGACCATTGAGGGCTTTGTAGGCGAGGAGGAGGTGAGGTCAGGTGAGGTGAGGTGTTACTCTCTCTGAGACGATAATCTTAGTAACGTCCTTTCGTGTGTGCGTGTTCGAGATGAGGGAGAATCTGACGTTTGTTCTTGTGTGATGATGAAACCTGATTTCAAAGTCAGTTCCGATGTGGAAACTCCTGTGGTCTGAGTCCAGCTTTAGATCATTCATCTTTTTATGCTGTGGCGGGAAGCAGACACTGCTGTGACATACACCCCGTGTGTGGATGACCCCTCAGTGCTCTGAGACCCAGTGAGGTGACATGTTAATGCAACAACATGATGATGATGAACGCGTCGATGGAAACAGATCAGACTGAAAACGTGACGGTTTCGAGTCTTTCCTGAGATTTTATTTAAATTCTGTGTTTCTGGGTCAAACTAAAGTTGGAGTCTCTGCAGAGGTGAAACAGACTGATCAGTCAGTAAGGAAAGGATCGGCTTTGATGGGCTGCGTTTTAGACCAGGCTGATCCTGACTGGACTCCGGACGTCTCCGGCGTATTTGATTTGTTGCAGGACGCCGACATGCTGCAGGTTAACAGCTCTAAAAACACAGATTCCACGAGATCAGAAGTGGTCCCTGAAGGCATCACAAAAACACAAATACATTCACTGACACAAACAACAAACTGGAAACAAAACACTGTATTTATTAAAATCATCATTTCCATAACATTGTGTATCCTGGTGAAAACAAAACGAGAAGCAGCTGTTTGAGCTTTTCCTCTTTCTGACAACAAAATTCAAATTTAACAGGTTTAAATCCAGTTTGTTGACTTCTGTGTTCCAGTCCTTTATAAGTGAAGTCGGGTTAATTTTCCTCTGCAGATCATATGTTCTGTTCATTTTAATGTTAAATATTATTTTGTGTGAAGGAGAAATGAAGAACAGCTCAAACAGCTCAAAGTGTTTCTGATGTTTGAATCATTTTATCTGCGTCCTCGTCACGTTTCTTCTCGTCTCAAAGGAAACCTGCAGATTTTGTCTCATTTTTCTGTTCGTCCATCGTTTCTCTCACTTCTGAACCTTTCAAATCCAAACTGCTGATCAACAAACATTTAGGAGGTTCTTCACTTTCATTTTCACTTGTATCTGACAGGAAGCTGCAGGATAAATGTTATCAGAACAGACTGATGGATGAAACTACCAAAATAAGAGTCTGATTGTAAATAAAAAAAGTTAAAGTCTGAACCAGGATGATGAACGAGACGTCAGGAGTAATGACCGCAGACTGCAGCAGGACTCCTCCGCCCTGTGTTCACAGCCTGGTTCTGCTAGGAAACTCCAGCTGACTGAAAGGAGGGGCGGCGCAAAAACCAGCTTCCTGTCCTGGTGCGAATCGATCCCCGGCATGGAGTCGAGCTGCAGGGTATCAGTGACTCTTCTTGGATGAGCCGAAGCCTGAAAAACCCATCACAGCCGCCATCTCATCGTCCTCCTCGAAGTCCACATCCTCCTCCGCCCGACGCTTCCTCTCCTTCTGCTTCTCCTTCTTGTAGGCCTTCGCCTTCTCCTCCTGATAAACACACACACACACACACACACACACACAATCATCCTGGTAATCTTTACACCTCCTTGCTGGTTTACAGTTAAAGTCATCACCACAGCAGTGTTTGTAGATGTGAGGACACGCTGTTCATGCCTCTACTTTCATTTTTTTTTTCCTTCTCAGTGGCAGAGAGCATCAGTGTGACACTTTCTGTCCAGCAGGGGGCGTGTCGCCCCTCCTCACCTCCTCCCTCAGCTCCTTCATGCGCTCCTCAAAATCGTACTCCTTCTGCTTTTCCTCCAGCTTCTTCTTGTTCACCTCAAAACGCTTCTTCACCTGATCCAGAGACGAACGCTCCACCCGCATCGACATGCCCAGGTTCCTCTGGTCTGCACGCACAAACACACACATGTAAAGTACGCGTTTCACCTGTGGCTTCACGCAGTGAATCAGAGCTGTGTTCGTGTGATGTAAACTCCACTGCTCTGACTCTACTCTCTGCAGTCGGACCCTCTTGCACTGCGGTGAACTCACGTTTCTTGCCGTTGATGTGATCCAAAAAGTTGATGGAGTCTTTCACTACACAGTCGCAGACATTACAGTAATAACTGAAAGAGAAGAAGAAGAAAACAACCAATCAGAGAGAGGCGACTAACTCTCCTGGTTAACCCCTCCACAGGGAAAAGTTCCGGATTCTTTTTTTTTTGATTCAGACGTTTGCTGTACCCGCCCATCTCAGCCTGAGGAGTGGTCTTGGTGATGACGATGGTCTTCCCCAGTTTGGACTCCAAATCCACTTTATAGTCTCTGTGACGCAGGAGGTCCCGCTTGACCGGCGGAGCAGTTTTCCCTGAAGGAGAGAGAGGATTCCTCCATTAGAACTACAAAACCAGACTGGCTGAGTCCAGCTCCCAGGACAAACCAAATCCATTTCAATGAACAATTTATCATTGGGGGAATTTCTCAAACTCCAAACCGGTTCCGGTTTCTCTGACATTTACGATTATTTTTGTCTTTGGATAGAGTAACTGAAAACAGAGATTGAATTTTACATTCCCCAAATCAGGTGTAAAAAACAAATGAACCTTAATCATGTAAACACATTTCTCTTCTCACCATCTCTCCTCTCCCTGTCTCTCTCCTCAGTGAGTCGTTTCTGTGCAAGGTTTTCATATTCATCTTTGTCCCACTTCCGACGGAAGTCATTCTTACTGGACTGAAGAAGAAGAAGATGGAGAAAGACAAGTTTTAAAACAAGTTTTTTTTCAGTCCTACATGAAGAACAGGAAGGAGTCCTCTGTGGTCCGGTCCCCACAGAGCCCGGATCCCAGCACCGTGGCGTCAGTCTGGGGGAAAAACTTCCTGTTTCATGTCATACGTTGTATGTGTAAACACGTGATGTACATTTGTCTGTTCGTGTGTTCGTGCTTTTAATCTGAAGGAGACCGGATGTCTTGTTGTTGTTGTTGTTGTTGTTGCTAGCGGAGCTCATGCTAACATGTAACAACAGACACGAACGGACCGACACGGGGATTAATCTTTGGGAAACCGGTGCGATGACGTTAGAAACAGCCGCTGTGTTTAAAACAAACCCGAACGCGTTTACGTTGTTCTTTCTTAGCGGGCTCGCGCTCGTTAGCCGCTAGCAGACGCGCCTGGACCGCGCGATCCAAACGGTTCTAAACTCTTTAAACGGAACCGGTTCGCGCCGTTAGCGGCTCTGACTGACAGAGACGCACGTGCAAAAACCAAAGTCTCGTTACGGTCAAGTCTTTTTAGAATTTCGACACAAAAACCATCCTCGGATCAGAGACTCACCCCACTGCCGGACGCCATCTTGTTTCCTTAGTGACAGAATGCGGAACGGGAGGTGGTTTAAAGGCGAAGAGCTCCGCCTGCAGGAGCGGAGACCCGGTACCGGACAAACCGGACTGAAGATTCCAGATGTGGGAGCGGGATGCAGGGGGCTGTCCTGATGGGTCCAGCTGTGCTCTGATGACGGGCAGGTCGGGGTGCTTGTAAACGTGGATTTAATTATTTTACCAGTAAATATTTACTCAGAATCAGAAAGAAACTTGGACTGACAGAGTCCCGTAACACACACAGCAAAGCATACTAAATAAAAAGAAAGAAAGAACTAAGAGAAGGTCGGTCTGTACGAAAATGTAATGTACGCACATTAATTAAGATTCTAGACTCTAATCTATATGATGTATGATTAAATAAATGTACAGAGCAGCAGAAGGTAAAAGATACGGATACTCCAATAAATCACTGCCCACCTTTTATTACTCTGCCTCCGCATCATGCGGCACAGGTGAGCCGGGCAGGCCCCGCCCCCCTCAGGTGCGGCTCATTAAAAAGCTGTGAAAGCGGAACAATGGCGTGTGTCCGTCGGAAGTGAAGGCGCCAAACTTAAACTGCAAAAATGTCAACGAGTGGAGTGGAAACGGCAGCTCAGAGCCCGCTGATGTCCTCCAGGTCTGTACGCTTATGTTACACTAAGACCGCGTGTCCACCGGATGGATTCGGTTACCCGGTGTCACCTGCCCGAGGATTTACTCTCCGTGGGGGGTGGGGGTCTTTGTCTCCCTCACTTTCATGGTTTCCGTTTGATTTAGTCACTAAAATCTCTCGTTCTGCCGAAACCGGCGGAGAGGAGTCGATAAACTTCGGTGTGGCGGTTTCAGGTCTGGCTGGGCCTCAGTCCAATCGGAACCAGCACAGAGTCCACCCTGTGGGCTGCAGTTTGAGCCCGTTTCAGCCTAATCAGCTGTGATCAGCCCCTGTCACTGGATCACTGTGATACTGAAGGAAGCTTAAAAACAGCAGGATTCTCAGTGAAGTTCTGCAGCCTCCTTTCCTCTGATTTCTAAGTGGGATTCTGGAGGGACATCAGAGATGATGATATCCTCAGGAGTCGCACCGAACCCCAAAATGTTTCATCTCTGTGTCAGGGTTTCCAGGTGGTGGGGGTCACTGTTCCTACATTTACTCCAGTACTGAACTTAAGTCCAGTTTTGAGCTACTTCAAAAATCGTGCTTTTGATTCCACTCCATTTATCTGACAGATAGAATCAGTACTTACTTCACTCATAAAGTGATGATGAAGCTTGAACCCGGGGTTTTAACTTTTTTGAGCCTGTGCCGTATGTAAATGACGTTCCCCCGAAGAGACATTTCACCTCACAGGGTTTCAGAAAGACTGTGAGGCTCAGCTGAAACACGTCAACATTTCACGAGCAAAGATTTGAGGAAAACAGAAAAATCAAAACCAGTTGATAGTTGTATTAGTTAATAAGCGAATCAGGTCTTTGTTTTTCCTTCTTTCCTCTCCCATCATCTGACGGCCCCTCAGATTTATCTGCTGAGCCTTTGGACAGGCCCCAGGATCAATGATCTGATCAGAGATTAGTCACAGGATAAAATATTTGCTTTGAGGTTTTAGAATTCAATTCCATTTTGCTAATGACGCTTCTACCACTACGTTTACTTGAGTAGAAATTTGAATGCAGGACTTGTAATGGAGTTTATCAAGGTGTGCTGAGGCTTAGTGCCTGCAGCCGCTACTCAGGGCTCTGAAAACACTGGGCTCGGTGTGTGTTTGGGTCTGTAGCTGTGAGGTGGTGTTGATGGTGTCTGGTGTCCTCAGCTTGTGTTTCAGCCCGTGGTCGTGTGTTTGTGTAAAGGGCTGGTCGGCCGCCGTGTGGAACGGCCTCCCCGACCCGCTGCTGGCCGCCGCCTCCTCCGGACGCTCTGCCCCTGAGCCGTGGCTCCTACCCGGCTGCAGCTCCGTCTACGACAGCCTGGTCAGGTGAGAAGCACGCCTGGTCACGCCGCACACCTGCTGACGTCCTGTGATCATTTTAGTTACAAGGTGAAGGCCCAGACACCACAGGCTCTGTTAAATATGACATTTGCTGTGTGAAATGAAGCTGAAACATTTAGTCAGTGATTTTTATTTTTTGAGACTTAATGACCTCGTACAGGTAAGCTCCACCTGTGGAAACAGTCTTACAAAAGAGAAAGAAAGCAGAAACTTGAAGTGTTTTACTATGTGAAAGAAAAGCCTCTGCCTTGCCCCTCATCCACCGCTCGGCTGCACTGAGGAGAAACTCACCACAGACTCAAGTGTGGTTTTGCTGATAAATGGATTCTTGCTTCCTGTTGACCGTTTGTCTTCCTTTTCTCCTCAGTAATGTCTCTCCGATCCCGTCGCCTCCTCCTGCGAGTGGCCTGCGAGGAAGAGAAAGAGCTGCCAGCAACAAACCTCGCAGGTTCAACAGCGAGCCTTCTTCTTTTTGTACACGTAGAAAAACCTGCAGCAAGCGGTGACGAGATGGTGACCAGTTCACCACACAGACTGGTGCTGGTCGGAATAATGTGGACTGTACTGGGTTTTAATTATTGATCTGATAATGTACCTCAGGTGTGTACCTGAGTAAATGCCATGATGAAGGATGTGTACATGGTTCACTGAAGTAACGTTACTGTTCATCGGTCTGAGATCTCAGCAGGAGTGCACCTGCACTTTGACTCGAAGCCATGAACTTTATTCAGGAAGACCAGGTTTCCATCTGGGTCTGGTCTTCGTCAGGTCCAAACGACAGTGACAGGTTGTGATTCTGATTCTGGACAGTCCCTCTGAACAGTCCGTTGTGTTTGACTCCTGCAGGCCGTCCATCCTGGAGCGCTGTATCCTCAAAGTGTCCACCAGCAGCGTGGCTGTGGGGACAGACGATTTGGACAAGAGGTCAGTCGAATCTGTCTGATGGACGCTTTGAACCAATGCAACGTAGAATTAGAACACGTAGGAGTGAGACATGAGGCGGCGTGTCCCTCTGCAAACAGCTGGAAGCAGGTTCAGTGCTACAGGACAAGTGATTGGATGATTTTCAGGTGTTAAACACATAAAACACATTTTAAATGAATTAAAATAAAATCTGTTCATTATTTTTAACATTTTAGTCTAATTCATCAACTAACAAAGACATGTCAAAGATGCAGCTTATAAAGGTGTAGCTTAGCTTAGCTTAGCTTATACAGATGTTGTCGTTTGTCCACAACTGCTGAAATTCATTGGTTGGTTTTCACATTTTCTGTGAGGAAAAAGGACAAAATGGATAAAAACGGAGGTTTAACTGTTCACAGCACATTCCCTCCTTCACGCCTCCTCTTCTGTGTCGCTGTTCAGTTTTTGTTTAAATGTGAAACGTTCTTGGACTGAGCCCTTCTCTGGTCCCTGACCTCTCACCTCTCTTTGTTCCTGCAGGTCTCCCCTCAGTCGCTGCTACCCCCGCCTCCCAGATCCGGCCAACACGGAGACCAACGCTGCGGTTCTGAAGCGGCGGCAGAAACAGATCCAGTACGGCAAGAACACCAGTGGCTACCAGAACTACCTGCAGCAGGTCCCCAAGTGAGAAAACACACACAGCTGACACGACATCAGACTGTCTCATCCCCTGACGGTCGGTCGTCAGGTGAGTAGGTAGCTGTAACTGGCGACCGACTGACTGACCTACCTGACGGACCTTTATCAGACCTTCACCTGTGGGAATGATGAGACTGACTTTGACGTCTTATGGGTCTAAACAAACACTTTTTAATTATTCTGTGCTTTTAATGGATCTGTTGTCTGTGATCTTTCCTCCTCAGACACCTGAGGGACCCTAAACTCCACCCATCTACCCCCAACAAGTACAGGAAGTACAGCCGGCGCTCCTGGGACATGCAGGTGCGTCTGTGGAGGAGAGCGCTGCACCTGTGGGACCCCCCGACCGAGAACCAGGCGGACGCCGCCGACACACAGGACCCAGTGGAGCAGCTGTAGGTGGAGAGCATGTTCACTTCACTGATCCTGAGTCTGTTTACTGAAAGAATCGATTACAGATGTTTAAGAAAATCCTTCACTTTAACTCACAAACTGAAAGAGTTTTAATTCTTATCAAACTTATTTCGACTTAAAGTTTGGACAGTTTCCAGTCACTGTCTGGACGTCTGTTCTCCTCTGTGTGGAACTAAAGTTAGCCCTGTTATTTCATCATTTTTCTATATTTATACTTTATGGAGAAAGTAGGTTGTTGTAGTTATTTATTCCTCGTTAATTTCACAGGTAAAAGAAACTTAAATTCAGTTTGTTCTCGCAGGAAAAAAAATCCCGCTGAATAAACTGTAGGATTTTTTTTTTCTAAAATCACAATATGGCAGATGTAGAATCTATATCACCGATTGGTTTTTCCTTCTCAGACCAATCATGTGACAGTCACGTGATTGGCTGTGAGTAGCAGGTAGTCCCTGATAAGTGTCTCAGAGCTCAGACCGCAGCTGTTTCCTGTCCTGACTCTGAGCTGAGGCCAGTGTGGACTCCTGGTGGTCAGATGAGATCTCTGCTTTTTGCAGGCAGAGCCAGCTGGCAAAGATGACCTCTGACCTGTGTGAGGACAGAGGAGATAAGCAGAGAGAGAAGGAGACTCCAGCAGCCTCTAAAGCCTCCTCCGTGTCTCCTCTGTCGGTCGGAACGTCGCTGGAGCTGCCTGGACCCTGGAGCGTCCCCTTCTCACCGGTAAAAGCAGTGAACTGATGAGGTCGAGTCTGTTACCTGCTGGGGACAGAAACATGTTAAAGATGTCTTTTATTGTCCCTCGAGGAAACTTGTCTGACTGCCACTCAGAACCTTAGCACCCTCACACATGCACACAGTCCAGGCCATAAGTATTTGGACAGGTCCACAGGTTTGGTTCTTCAGGCTCTGAGCTTCAGCACATTTAGTCAGAGACAGAAGACTGATTCTACATTAAAGAACCAGGTCTCCGCTTTGACAGCTGCAGGCGCTGTGTATTCCCTGGGGATGTTTCTGAGCTTTACCAGGGGTTTGCATCTTCTGGTGAATCCTCTGAGGTTCTGGTCATGAAGTGTCGTCTTGAACGTTGACCAGGACTCGACCCGGAGAGCGATCTTGCTGTGCAGTCATGACGGGGTTTGTCTTCACCACCCTACCTCTGATTATCTACCAACCAGGACTGTACATCTGAGATGACCAATTAATCATTTAACAGAAAATGAATCAGCAACAACCCTGATGATTAACTCATTTTAGTCAAAACTTTTAGATGCTCTGCTCCAGCAGCCTGAAGCTCAACGTCAGGTTTATTTTCTTCTGACAGGAAGCTGAGATGAGCCATCGGCCTCGTCGCTCGCCTCCTGGCCTGAGCTGCTCCCTCAGGAGTCAGCTGACCACCAACGATAGTGTGACTGACTGGCTCCGCCTCCTGCTGGAGGACGACCACACCCACGGTGAGGTCACACAAGACACATGACACACATGGGCTTCTGGCACAGGGCGAAATCAGAACATGCAGCAATGAGACGAAACATTTCGAACCACTTTCTGATCAACAGACGATTGATCAGTTTTTACTGACGATTTAACACCTGACGAGCAAAAGTGATGAAGATGAGTCGGGAAAATAATTGTGACTGAAGTAAAACCAGATCAGTGTCATGTTCTCAGTGTTTTTGGTTTTCTAAATTTCTACAGACATAAATATAATAAATACAAGATGGAATTTATTTTTGAATAGAAATACAGAAGCTGGTTACACTCAGGGCTGCAACTCACTGTTCTTTTCATGATCAGTTTATTTTTCAATTTAACACAAAACCACCGCTCAGCTGGTTTCCACAGACTGACCTGAGAGGACAGACCGTCAGGGCCTTTAAAACTCCTTCAGTCTTTTAAGATGCAGACGTCATCTGACTGTGGTGGTTCTCTCGTAGATTTCGGCTCTGATGATCAGCAGGTTCCTGTGTTTTCTGAGCAGCTCTTGTGGAATCCGTACTGATCGTCTCACCGGATCCTTCCACGTCTTCGCTCCTCAGTCATCAAGTTGAATCGCTGTGACGCCGTCATCATGTGGACCTTGTACTGCGTTGACCCTGAATGTGTCGGAGTAGTGTGTGTGTGTGCGTGCGTGTGTGTGTGCGTGTGT
Source organism: Toxotes lorentzi (assembly GCA_037833715.1). Taxonomy (NCBI): domain Eukaryota; kingdom Metazoa; phylum Chordata; class Actinopteri; family Toxotidae; genus Toxotes; species Toxotes lorentzi. The sequence goes on along the minus strand of JBBMJY010000004.1, from coordinate 22,336,501 downwards.
TTTCCAGTATGTTTGTCTTTTTTAAGATCACTGAAGATTTACTGTAATGACAGCAGGGATGTGACTGGTCCTCGATCCAAGTCACATCCACCCCTCCGTGACCTTTGACCTGAGCATGGTTCTGTGGTTTGCACTTGATTTATGGAGCACTTCTCACCTACGTCCTGTTTTAGTTGAGTCCTGCACTGATGGAAAAGCTGCTAGTTTCTTGTAGTGGAAGTCACGTATTTTGTGTATTAAACCCATTTGTTGTCACGTTATCGCCTCCCTGTGGGCGGCTGTTGTAGTCTTTGGTCCACCTTCACCTTCTTGCTCTGCTGTCGGTCTGGATCAGGCTCCAGCTCCTCCTCTGTGCCGCCATGTTTTTTCTAAAAAACATTGACCTTGATTATTGGAGGGAAACGGGCTGTCACTTTGTGTTGGTGTGAGTTTTCTTTTACTTTTTTGTGTTTATCAATTTGTCATTTTGTGCTGCTTGAATATGGAGAGCAGAGCTGAAAGATATGATTAATAAAGATGTAAATAAAGTGTCATAAATTCAGCCTGACCTGTTTTCTTCTTATACACAGTCTAATGATGCTAAACATTTAAAACGGCAGAAAAAAAGACATTTAAACAGAAATGTTTAATTAAAAGTTAAGGTTCTGTCCTAAATGTGGATCCTGTCAGCCTGCAGCACTTTTTAAATGATCAGGTTTTATCAGCTTTTATTCTTAAAGCAGACATGTTGGAGTTACATGTCTTTTCTCCTCATGAACTAATCTAACTCACCTCAGCCTGCAGAGCATGTGAAGTCTGTTTAAAGCCTAATTTCATTTAATCTGCTCCTTTGTGGAGGGTGACGGGGTTTCCTCCGTCCACGCGGTGCTGTTGCTGTGGCCTGTGTGTGTGTGTGTGTGTGTGTGTGTGTGTGTGTGTGTGTGTGTGTGTGTGTGTAACTGCTACGATCACACACCGTTTCACCTTCTGAACATCTGCACCTGAAACGAGTGAACAGCAGAGATGACTGACCGCAGCGCAGACCCTCTGCTGTAAACAAGCTGCTGTGACCGGGATAAACTACATTTCCCATCATCCCTTTGCGTCCCAGGGCTTTTTCTCACTCTTGCTGGATTTCGCTGATTTTTGGCAGGTTTCTGTAGTAATGACCTGCAGTGGCTGTCGGGGGGGATCTGATGAAATCAGACGCAGGGTAAATAAACAGCAGGTGCGGGTGCTGTGATGAGGTGTAGCACCGCCCCTCCTCCTCCTGCCTGGCACCGTAAATGTTATTTATGAATGCCCACCGCTCACGGGCGTGTGCGCGCACATTCCTTATTATTATGTTTTAATCATTAGGAGACAGCGGACATTGATTACGGCCGATGCTTCGGTTCGACCCGGACCCCGCGGTGCCCACTGAGTGCGGTTAGATCCAGACTTTAATTCATTGTGGAGCGTTTGGCGGCGGCAGGCGGAGCGGTGTGTTCCGCTCTTTAATAATAACGTTACTGGGTCAATACACCGAGCACTGCCGCTGTCTGCCAGCCCGCTGCACCCACCGGAGCCGCTTCAGGCCGTCACCCGGACCTGCAGTCCGACGAGGTAAGCGTGCCATGCGGCTGACAGTGAGCAAAATGAGCGCTTGTTCGGTGGCTCCCTGTCCGCGGTAGCTAGCTGATCCGGGCTGATCCATCCCGCAGCATCCCGCCGTGTTTCCCCTCACACGCCGCTCAGAGACCTCACAGGCCGGCCGGACCTGGCTACCATCAGCGTTATTATGGGCTTCGGTTCTGGTGTGACTCGGCTCGTGAGGCGTTCGGGTGTTCTCTGATATAAGGCGTCTGAGCGGACGGCTGGAGGAGGGACGATAACACCGGACGGCCCCTCTGTTGTTCGGGGTTTGTTTGTGAAATCTGCGAGGCTAACGCTGCTAGCAGGTCCGTTAGCTGCCGTTAGCGAGCTGATGCTCCTGGATGCAGCCAGGCTGGCGGCCGATGTAGCCCCGCGTTAGCCCCGCATGCCCGCGGAGCCGAGCAGCCGGAGCCCCGGAGTCTGTGAGGCAGCGGATGGGGCTCCGTTTTCAGGCAGCGCATTTGTTTCATCGAGCAAAATGGCTGAATTTATTGTGCCGACCTTGACCGTAGTAACGAGATGACATGTTATTTATAACGAGCTAACCGCCCAGGATGCACGGTAACGGCAGCCAGCCCGGTGATGTAACCGGTGTAACCGAAAGCTCCAAACGTGAATAATTTCACTGTTCTGCTCTAAGTTTAATTCAGAATTCCGTGATGACATTCACACGTATTCTGAAACGGGGAGAGCGCCACACGGGCGCGTTAGCATCCCCGATTGGAAACAATAGGATCTGTTAGCCACAAGCTAGCATCAGCCGGAGATGCCCAGCGGCCTCGGCGAGTCCGGCGTCAGAGAGGCGGCTCGGCTCAGGCGGCACCGAGGCCTCCGCTGACCCGGACCGCCTGTCATCAGCACGGACCAGGGGCCATCATATAACCAGGACGAGCCACGTGTTTAACGGGAGCATCGTTAACACAATGAAATAAACACAAACAACATAAAGATGTTTCAGTCCTGAAAGTGCAACCAGGGGCCCCTCCTGTCTGTGGCCCCTGACCTCGGTTCTACCAGGAGCCAAAATCCTCATGACTCCACCAGCAGAGGTGGAATGAAGAGAATGTACTCAAATACGGTTTAAGTAATTGTGCGGCACTCGCTGCAGTCTCTGATTAATTTTAAGATTTTTCATTACACGTCACATGATAAGCTGGTAAAATACACAACCGTCCAACGAGCAGTGGCTGGCTGAGGCCCATTGTCCTCTGTCATGTTCGTCTGTGAGACGCAGTGTGAGACATCCTCTCCTGTCGATGGTGTTTGAGACCCAGTCCAGTACCTGGCACAGAAAGTCACAGATTAGAGGAAAGAACAGCTGGAGGGCTGCGAAAGAGGAGGAAGGAATCAAGTCAGAGACCCAGTCCACTCCACGACATGTGTCCGACAGCTGATCCAAAACAACACGTGATGATAAGTCTGTTCTACACTGAACCGGTTTCTTTGTCACGACTTCTTATTTCCGTCTTCTTTTCATGTTTCCGATTCTGTGACAGACGTTTCTCCTCTAAACTGCTCATCTTTCCTTTCAGTAGCCGGTTTCAGTGTTTCCTCACTGTGAATCTGTGAGACTGATGATGCTGTTCTCCCACTTCCTGTTTTTATTAAGTGCCTTATGTTTTTTATTGATTATTGATGGAGTTTGGTTGTGTTAGCATGAAAAGTGCTACATAAATAACGCCTGCATTGATTGATTAATACTGATACCTTTATCATTAGTTGATTAATGAAACCAGTTCTCAGATGTAGACCTGATTTAACCTCCCTTAGTCGAACATGTGTGACTACAACACTCACCTGCATCTCTCTCCTCTCCAGGTGTGTTGCCGGGGGCAACAACTGACTCACAATGTCCTTGTGAGAGTGGGCGGGGCTACCTGGCCCTGAGTTGGTGAGGAGGAGGAGGAGTCTCAGCCACCCCACCCCCCCAACCACCTTCTCCGCCTTTGACAGACCAAACCAACGGAAACACAGACGGGCGTGGCTCTCCCCTCCCTCCTCCTCCTCTTCCTCCCCTCTCCTCCCTGTTCTCCCCCCCTCCTCCCTACCCCGTCCTCCCCCTCGGCCCCCCCGTCCCCTGCCACCATGCTGTGGTCACGCTGCTGGTGGAGAGCCTGAGGAAGCAGACTCTGGAAGGCGACCCTGCTCAGTCAGGGGACTCCTACCTGGTGAGTCTTGAAGCCTCATCTGTTTCCCACCTGTCACTCCTGTCAGGTGTCTCATACCCGATCAGCTCCAGATCAGGTGTAAGACTCTTTCATTTACACTCATATCTGCATCTGTGTTGGTCAGATCACAAATCTGATCACAATCCGTCTTTGTTTCCTTGGCTACATGTAGATCAGGGTCCTCCTCCAGTTCAGGACCAAGTGGTAATGCACCTGAAGCCGTTGGTAACAGATCATTCAGTGGTTGAACTGATCAGGGCTGAGTCTGTTACTCAACAGGTAAACCGCAAACATTACGTGTACAAAGGGTCGTGGGTAAATAACAGGCAGCGAGTGAAACATGAGAACGAAAGGATAAATGAACAGAAAGGAAAAGAAAAGTGCAGTTTTATTCTGACGTTTGGACGTGAGAGCTGACAGAGAGTCAGATACCCTCAGACCAGCCTTCATGGGAGTCCGGTGTAAACAGCCTGGATGACTGTGTATCCTGTGTGTTCCATTAACGTTACTGGTATGAAGGACTCGTGTTTATGGGTCGGTTCCAGTGCTGAGGATTGTGGGTGTGGGTTTGCAAAACTGGACCCATGCAGGCCTCTGGGTCAGGGATCAGAGAAACGGTCTGTCTTTAGTCATATGTGTAGAAATGTATGGAGCTGTTTCTCCTTGTTGCTTTAATGAGACAGAACAACCGATCACTGAAGTGGAGACAGACCGAGGATGTCTGAGGAAATCCGTGAGTATTTAGCTTAGGTTAGTTAGCTTTTAACCAGCCCCTTCACTCAGAGCTGAACCTCCAGTTCTCTCAACTGTCCACTAGATGGTGCTCCAGGAAAACCTTTGTCCAGGTTAACTCCCTCTTCCATCAGTCTTTATTAAATCAGTGAGAAACTGCTGCAGCGCTGGTGAATAACATTTGATCATCTTTCTATTAAAAGATATTAATTATTCTGTTTCTATATTTAATAACTACAGCTCACATGAGTTTTAGGTATAATGTCAAAACATTTTGGGGACTAAATGAGAGGTGCTGAGGCGGCACGGTGGTGCAGTGGTTAGCAGGAGGGTTCCAGGTTCGAAGCCCGGTCTGTGTGGGTTCTCTCCGGTTTCCTCCTGCAATCCCAAAAACATGCACATCAGGTTAATTGGCTACTCTAAATTATCCCTAGGTGTGAGTGTGTGTGGTTGTCTGTCTTTGTGTGTCGGCCCTGCGGTTGACTGGTGACCAGTACCCCGCCTCTCGCCCATAGTCTCCAGCTCCCCGCGACCCTGATGGATCAAACAGTATAGAAGATGAATGAATGAATGAGAAGTCTTGAAACCCGTCTCTGTGTTTTTGTCTTTCAGTCCCTGCTGGACCCGAAAACCCTCGCAGAGTGCTGGCCCCCAGATGGCTTGATGCCTGGTGAGTGTTTGGTGTTTGTTCTGAATAAATGAATCTTACCTGGAAGATGAATTTCGAATAAACCTGGGGTTTGATTAAAGACAGATATCCTGACCTTGTCCAGTACAGGTCTAACTCTGCACTGGATCCTTCATTTCCCATGGTGCAACTCAGTAGTGAAAAGGGGGAAATCACATATCGCGCAATAGTTTAAAAAATAAGAAGCATTTCAGAACATTATGAGCGTCTATCTAAAAATACAGGTGTTAACCTTTACACACCTGATGACATCACTACCCTAAATACCACCTGACCTCTCTTTAACTATGTGTGTGTGTGTTTCCTCTCAGAGAGCAGCTACTGGCAGCTCTGCCCTCCCTCCAAGTCCGGCCTGCAGGGGGGGTTACTGAGCTCTAGTTTCCCCCCCGGCCCCGTGCCCCTGGTGCCCCCAGATGCTCACCTGCAGGAGGGGGGTGATCCCCTGGATGGGACCCCCTCTCAGCCACAGCAGCACCGGCCCTTGGCGCCCAGCACCTCAGCGTCCGAGCTGTCCCTCCCCGGAGCGGCAGCGGCGCCCCCCGGCCCCCCTCCCCCGCCTCCTAAGCGCCACTGCCGTTCGTTGTCGGTGCCCGAGGATCTGTCGCGCTGCCGCTACACCTGGAGGCCCAGCGCTTCACGGGTCTGGACTCCTGTCAGTCGCCAGCAGTGCCATGGGGGAGCTGGGGGAGGGGTTACAGGTGGGGGGGCAGGGGTTGGAGGGGGTATAGGAGCAGGTGTGGCGGGGGGAGGAGCCTGTCCTCTCCGCGCCCCCAGCTCCTCCCTGAACTCGTCTCTTCACTCCTCATCCAGCCCCACCTTCTTCAGCCTGGCGCTGTCTCCGGACTCACCGCTGCCCTGGAGCTTCCCCTGGGACCCTAGCGAGGCGGCTGCGGGGGGAGGAGCCTGCTGCTGTTTCTTCCCCTCCCCGTCCTCCTGCTCCTCCTCGCCCTCTCCCCTCCACCCGCCTCCCCCTCCTCAGAGGCGTTTCTCTCTCTCCCCCGTGCTCATTAGAGACTCGGCAGCGTCCACCTTCCTGCCTCCGCCACCCGTGCCAAGCCAAGCGGCAGCGCCGCAGCCAGGATGCTCCGCCGCAGCCGGAGCAACTGCGGGGGGTCCGGTGCCGGCCTCGCCCTCCTCAGCTTGCAGCACGCCGTCATCTCTGCGGCGCAGCCTGCCGCCACAGCTGCCACGCTGTCACTCGCAGCCCTGTGACCTGCTCCTGCTCAAACCAGGTCTGAAGAGACGCAGAGACCCCGACAGACCCTGCGCCCGACCCGTCCTCGACTTCACCAAGATGACTCAGGTACAGCAAAACATATAATAACAACAATAGTAATTATTATTAGAATCACATAGGTTATTAAATGATCAATCAATGGCAGAAACAATTTGTCAGGTGCTCTCTAGTGTTGTCATGGTTACATGTCTGTACAAACCAGTCACAGTCAGGTCGTGTCAGTGTCGGTGGTTTTAAAATACATAGCGTGTAACCATCCTGACACGGATCTCTTAGATTCGTGTCGATGGCGTCCTGAGTTCTCAGTTTCTAAAAGACCTCAGACCTGGTGTGACATGTCTGTGCTGACCTTTCCTGACTTATTGACCCTCTTCCTGTCGTCCCTGCAGACCCGCAGCATCGACCCACAGTGTCTGGAGCGCGGCGGCGGCAGGCTGGCCTGCGGCGGTGACGTTTGTATGGGCATGGAGCCCTTCATGGGCGACTTCCGGGGCTCCTGCTCTCCGGCAGAGTGCCTGGGCAGGACCAGCATCGGACCGCTGAGCGAGAGCGACGAGGAGTGCCGCGAGGATGACGATGACGATGATGATAGGGAAGAGGAAGCCGACGAGCGAGAGGCAGCACAGCAGGCGGTGTTTGAGAGGGACTGTACAGAACTCGACTTGAACTTAATAGAAGAAAACTGACATATTTGTAAATGGAAGTTTCAGTTTTTTTAATTTAGTTTTATTTTGAAAAGATCTGAATCCCTCGCCCCTTCCTGGACCACCATCGTATCAACACTCTGCGTCTCCTTGCCACCAATCAGCAAGGCTCTCAGGAACAACACCTCTCATTGGATGAGCTGGAGTAAACAAAGCTGATTGACAACAACAGTGATGATGTGACTGCCGCCGTTAAAGACCCGGCTCTGTGGCTTCACTCGGAATCGAAGGATCTCTTACTGAGTAACTCTGGGCGCCTGTGATGAGAGGAAACTTCCACACTCTGAGTCCCAGTCAGGACACTTTGTCCTCCTGAGTATTTAACAGGAAAATCACTCCAGTCTCTGAGCTTCACCAACCTGGAAAATCACGATTCCCAGTTTGATCCTTCTAGCTTCAGGCTAACGCACCAACAAGCCATCGTTCAGGTATCTGAAGCCCAGATGCAGAGGTGACTGGACTCAGAAGGTTCAGGTGTCCCTCAGCGTCCCTGCTTCTAGGCGTCCAGGTGTCTTCCAGCACACAGCAGCTGAGTCTTTGTAACGCACCACTCTGATGAGGCTGTCGCCGCACGGCAGAGCCAACCTGAAACGTCATCACCACACCTGTCGCACAGACCGGCACCCACACACAAACTGCTGTCAGGATTTAAAGGCTCAGTTTCAGTAATTCACCGTCTCGACCAACTGACCGTTCTCGTACACGAGAATATCCAGGCAGAGATTTATCATGATATTTAAATGATACCTTTGACCAGTCAGCAGCCTTTCAGCTTTTTTTCTAACAATAAATACATCAACAACATAAAGCGGTTTTAAGACTGAAGCACACACACACACACACACACACCTGTATAAGCACTACGTGTCACAGTTCTGTGACCTGGGTGTAGTGATGCGTTCAGGTTTGTTGGTGTTTTGTGGTGTCGCCCCATCAGGCTTCTTTGAGGGCAGGTAGCCACTGATGCTGTTGTTCACCTGAGTGTTTGCACATTCCTGTCACACACTTGTCACTTAAAAACACTACCAGTACTCACTGTGTGTGTGTGTGTGTGTCTGTGTCTGTGTCTGTGTGTCTGTGTTTTGGAAGAGTCTAAGCACTGACACCTTGAATCCTGCTGGTGGTCATGTGACTTGCGTCCAGATTGAATCCAGATTACGTCTTGATGAAGCGAGTGAGTATTAACTCACAGACACACTTACGTCTTCGCTTTGACTTCTGTGCTCATACAAGTCGAGTTTCCATCCAAATTTTAACCAAGTTTCCACAAAAATTGGCAAAAGAAAATGCAAATTGTTGCACATTTCCATCCGTTGCTGTCGTGTGAATATTTAGTTGGTTCGTTGAGATAAACAGGCACTGTCATTAAACCACTGCAGAAGACGGTGTGCTGATTCAGAGGTCCGGATCCATCCGGAAGCTCAGATGAGGGGAAACCATGTGGAGAACATAATGGAAACCTGACATTTCCTTTAGTGTTAATGTGAGGAAGGTTTCAGTCTGAATAACCTGCTCGAACTGCAGAAACACAACCCAGTGGCAGATTAACTGTTCAGATGGTTAATCAGGCATCCAGACCTTGAGCTAAATGTCAAAGAATCTGCTAGAAATTTTGCCCGATTGTTTAATTAGTAGAGGATCACCAATTCAGGGTTCAAATCTGGGTTGAATCTTTACGGTGTCTGCATGGCACAGTGCAGCTCTGGGCAGTTTAGATACAAGGGCTGGTTCCAACACAAGATAATGATATTACGTGCTGATGTCGGTGCATTTATACCTAATCTGGATTTGATCTTGATGCTGAGGATGCACAGAACCACAAGGTGTGAATGTAGAGAAAAAGTCAGCAGCAAGTTATGATGTGATTTTTTTTTTTTCTTCCACTTTTCACTTGTAGCCCACAAAAAAGAACAAAAACTGTTGAGGTCTCTGAACATTTGACAGTTTTTCAGGTCACTGAGCGTCTGTGCTGTTGTTCACAGCTGCACTGCTGCATAAAGGACCACATGGTTTCTATTACACATTTAAGATGTTGTACTCAGACTCACACTTCACGTTCCTGCTGATGATTTCAAATCAGATAGATTTCCTTTCTTCTGGCCAACAATTGAAATAATCCATCACAGTCAGTGTTTAGGTTTTATCACTTTACTTTCACATGGTGGTACAGTTTCAGACATCTCAATAGTAATGCATCAGACTTTTCATAGCCGCTGAAAAGAGAACCCAGGAGACAATCAAGTAAACAGGAACATTACAAAGCATATATGCACGCAGTGTCCCTGTAACACACCAACATAATGTCTCCTGTAACACACATACTCACACAGTGTCCCCATAACACACACAAACAGACACAATGTCCCTGTAAAACCCTTGTATTCACAGTCCTCTGTCCAACCAGGAACATTATAAAAAAATGGTCATGAAGAAAGAAATGTGTGTTTTAGATCTCAGATGTCGAAATGTGCCTGAAAAAAGGCAGAGTTCAATAATGTGATTTACTACAAAAAGAAAGGTGTGTAAATGTTGACTGTGATGGATTATCATTACTTGAGGCAACTTTCCTATTAAATGTTCAGATATTTGTTTGTATTTGTTTTAGCAAGCTGCTGATGGATATGAGTGTTTGAGTTACAGTTTGTCAGTTTTTCCTAACATCAGTTTCCATCTGTCACGTTGTTGGGAAAAATGTATTTGTGAACTGAAGAACATCGTGCTCGTGGTTCTGATTTAGTTCTCTTAAAGGAACAGTTCAGTATTATTAGAAATACGATCATGATGCGTGTTATGTTTATGTGTTATGTATAGAAGCTGGAGTCAGGACGTGACGGTTAGCACTGACTTGTAATTCAGAGTCAGAGTTATCGTGAATTTCTGATACCATCCGACTACAGACATGTCAACAAACTGTCTGCAATGCACCACAGGTGGCAGTCGCATCCAAATAAAATTCAGTACTAACACTTGAACGATCCATTCGGCTCATTTTATAGGAGCTGAACACTCTTTGGATCTGGTTCCACTTGGTTACAAACACCTGACGCAACAAAATAATCGAATTCAGGCTGTTTATTTGGGCTAACCACCGTGGGATAATGTCTGAACACCTCCAAGCTGGAATAAAGGGTCTTTTTCCGGTTCTTCTCATTAAGTCCACTTTGCATAAACGTGTTCTCACTGCAGTCAGTCAGTTCATTTTGAAGGGACATAATTTTGGTAACACCTATTGAACTAAAGCATGTGATCAAATATGATTAAATCATTTGCAGTGGTAATAAAGCTGAAAGTTCTGTTCAGGTCACAGAATTTAGAGTAATACCAACTTTATGTCTTGGATCATTTCTGTCTCTTAAAACTGGTCTGAACATAGACTAATGTGTTACTCTGCAAAGTGAGACGCCATCACAGCTTGTTTACTTACAATGACAGTCCAGATTCCTCTATAGTCAGAGCCGCAAACTGATAAACTCAGGGCTCTGTCCTGTGGAACCCATGAAGAACTTTAGTTTAATAATTATATAACTATTTATATTTCACACTGCTTTAAACTATATAAACAAAACCGTATGAAGACCTATATAATAAAGTAGTTCTTCATAGCTCTAAACGCTAAAAAGCATCTGCTCGGTCCAAGCCAGGCACGAAGGATTTCACTAGTCCAACAGCTTTTATAAGTCCATGGTAAAACTGGGCTGAGTGTTTTTAAAAAATTTTATTCGCACGTGCTCTTAAATACGTCTTATAGTTCACCTACATCTGTTTTTAGTTACCAATACCTGCAGAACCAATGACGTTCCCATCAGCCTCAGCTGGACGCTGTGTACTGCTGAGTACCTAATGTTAGCATGCCTCAATAAAGTAATACACTCATAAACATTACACCTGTTTAACATCAGAATGTTAGGGTTGCCGTTGTGTTAGCATTCTATGGTTAGCATTTAGTTCTTTAAGGGAATTGTCCGGTGTATGTTTGAATTTCGGACAGAGCCAAGTTAGCTGTTTGTCTGTTTCCCCTCTTTGTGCTAAAGCTAACCGTGTCCTGACTCCAGCTCCATACTTCACATGCACACAGGAGATATCTGAATAATACTTGCCAAAATGTTGAAAGTTTGCTATAAGGTAGCTTGTTAGCTTCATGTGCATACAAATTCTAAACTTGGTGACGTACCAAAGTAGATGGAAAATGTCTAAAGTCAGTACACCCAAATTTACAAAATTAAAATTACAATCAATATTAAAAAAATACATTTTAAAAAAACACATAACACACACGTACATACACACAGACACCGTCCCTGTAACACACATCCCTCCATCCACCCTCCTGGTTTGTTGGCTTGTTTCTGTTGACTGGTCCATGACACCCAGCATAAGCCTTAAATGAACATAATCTACTATTCTGTAAATCAAAATGTTAAAAAGAAAAAAAAGGAAAAGACAAAACTAACGGATAAGAAAAGGAAACGTGTACTGTAGCTGTTACATTTTTAGTCCTTCTGTTCATTATTTTCTGCAGTTTTTTCTTAATATTTCTAATCTTAAGTCTGAGTGTGGCGACATGTCAGTGATGAACTGATCATGTTGGAAAAAATAAAAGAAGCTTCAGGACAGAGGAGGAACGCTCGTGTACAAAGTTAGCGGAGAGACTCAGACATCTCTTGTCTTTTAGAAATGTTTTTTATTGTATGTGATTAAAGAAAAACAACAACATGGCAATTTGAAAAGCAGTTTGTGAATAAATTAAGTTTAATGAGAATTATTTTACAAAGAAAGGGGAAACTGGTGTCCTGTCTTTATTATCATCACGTCTGCCAGAAAAAAGTTCCATTAAAAATCTCCATACAACGCTCATGGTCACGATTAAAGGAGCATACCACTGGTTTTGTATGTTTTAGACTAAGAACTACAGGTTTAGCCGTCAGCCCGACCCACCACCAAAAAGTCCCAACCACAGGACTAGAGGCTGCTGTCACTCTCAAAGTGACTGACAGGTCTTTCAATCCAGGAATTAACATCAGACAAATACTGAATCAGTTATTGATTGTATAACACAGAACTGTTTACATCAGATGACAGTTTCAGTTATGTTCAGTTCACCTTTAGCTCTTTAAAAGTGAGAACAGTCTGAGTGAACATAAGGTTTATTAGTTAATATGCCCCAGTTGTGTAATATTTTATAATTTATAATATTTCAGAATATTGTTTTATGAGACTGCATGTGGAAGAAGGGAGACAATGAGACGCAGGAGGACTCCAGGTCTCCCAGGGTTTCCAGATGCTCATGGCTCTGGAACAGGAGGAGGGAAGGGAGGGAGGCTGCTCATAGGCCGGGGGAGACAGGGATAAGACCCTCTTCCTGTCTCGGGAGGACAGACAGTGACTGGTCCATCACACACAAGTCGGACGCCGCCTGATGACATCTTCTGCTGACGGTCGCCGTCTCATGACTAAAGGTGTTTGGGTCTTGATGTATCTGATGGTCTAAACTATGACTCATGGTCCCAGTCTTTTATTTACTAAACTGCTTTGGTCTCATTTTCTTTTTCAGTGAATCCCTGTTAATGTGAAAGTGTTGGATGAAGCTCTGACTGACGGCGAAACTGAAGCTGGGAAACTTGGATCAAAAGGCGGAGCTTCTCTTTTTAGATGGAGATCTACAGTTGGTACAAAGAACCGGTTCTCAGTTCAAATAAGAGAACAAACAAGCATTTTGTCCTGAAAACAGCTTTTCAGTGAGTTTGAAGCGTCTGTCGATATCATGTCCTGTGCGGAGCAGTCTGCATGTTTTTCATTTGTTCACTGATGAAACGGTGACGTGTTCTTCGTGCTGAGCGTCCTCTGTCTGACCTCGCCTGTTATAAAGCAGTGAACTGAGCAGCGGTCAGATCCTCAGCTGCTTCACCCACAGACTCAAATAGGAAACTGTCACATGATCACAGTGGATTCTGGGTAAGTTCTACATTGTTTTGGGGTGGGAACTGTCTTTGTGCTGATTTTGTGCCTCTCTGCGGTGCCATTCGTTAATCCATCTGTCCATCCGGTCTCTTCCCGTCACATTAAAGGTGAAACTGACCGAGGAGCATAACTCTGATGCTTCGTGTCACGTCCTGCTCGTGTGAGCTAAACAGTCAAACTGTGTGCTGTTCTTACATTTGACCTCTTCATTCTTACACTCAGCTCTCAGTTTATTAGGAACATCCAGCTAAAACCTGCCCCCACTGATAAATTCAGACAGGAAACCAAAAAGTGTGACCAAATAAATCAAGCATGAAACAATACGTTTATTATAAACAGCTGACGGTTCAGAGTCAAAGTGCCCGTAAAGAAAATCCGCTTCATGTTCCCTCCATCCACCAGCTTCAACAAAGATGGGTGAACAGCTGAGACGGTTCACTCTGTGTATCTGAACATGAACATAATTTAGTATCTCATGATAATGAAAAGGTTCCTCGTAATGACTCATAACTTTGAGAAAGAAAACGACTAATGAAAGAAGAATTTGACAGAATACTTTTTCCTCTGAAGGGGCAGAGATGGATTTCCACAAATGATCCTGACTTCATTCAGCTCGTAACTGAGACCAGAATAAATCTGAATTCACTGAGACACTTAAACATCACACGAGACGCTTGTTATAAAAAGAAAATGAGCTTCGTGTTCCCTCCGTCCGTCACACACAGTAAAACCACACTGATACAACAAAGATGGGAGAGTAGAGGAGATGGTTCACTCTGTGTTTTCAGTTCAGTTTTTCTCAGCAGGGACACTCTCTGAGGAGAAGGTGCTGCTCCCCTCTGATCCTCCACCAGAGGAAGAGGAGGTGATGGCTGGGGCAGAGGTGACGCTGATGGGCACCACCCTCTCTTTCCCATCATTCAAAGCTTTCTCCCGGGGTGCCTGGATCTGCAGCTGGCCCCCCACCAGGGAGCAGGTGACGGCCTCAGGATCAACGCCATCGGGCAGGTCGAACTCCTGTCTGAACTCCTGACACCTGTAGGAGTAGGACCCCTTCCCGTCCTCCTGCTTCTTCTCCGTCCTGCCGCTCACCCTCAGCTTCCTGCCCACCTGTTTGACTGACAGCTCCTCCGGGGAGAACTCTTTAGTGTCCAGGCTGAGGGCAAAGCTGTTGCCGTCCCTTCCCAGGTCCTGGAAGGTGATGGGCTTGAAGACCCCCGTGGAGGAGGAGGTCTGGTCGATCTCGTCGAAGATCTTCTGGTGCAGCCTCTCCATGTACTCCATGCTCTGCCTCATTTCCTGCATGTGGCGGATCATCTCCTGCTCGATGTGGTAGATGAGCGGCCGGGTCTCGGGCCACAGGCTGCGGACCGGCCAGTGCAGATCCAGGAAAGGCCTCATGGTGACGGGGGACAGCTGGAAGGCACTGGGACACAACATCCTGGTGGTGGTTTTTGGAGGTCCGAAGGTCTGGTTTCAGATCAGCAGCTGTGGTCTTGAGTCTGACTGTTTGTCTGTGTGAAGACCTGCCTCCCTGCTGTTTATATACAGACACACACCCCGCCAGAAAGTTCCAGCAGCATTCCTGTGTGTGTGTGTGTGTGTGTGTGTGTGTGTGTGTGTGTGTGTGTGTGTGTGTGTGTGCTCACAGTCTAAATGCAGCCCAGCTGGTATTCCTGCAGCCTGCTGCCACATGCCGTCACATCTCAGCTTTGTTCTATTTCTGCTGCAGGACTGTCATGGTCTTTATTGAGCAGGTGAACACACACACACACACACACACACAGATCCCACAGCCTGAGCCGGTCTGGCTGTTGGGGGCCACACTGTGTTTGCAGTGATCACTCCCATCGGTATTTTTAGTTTTCGTTCCTTTAAATGTCATCAGTAACTTTCTGAGGGCTTCTTCCCTCCCTGCGTTTACTTTACAGGATTATTTCTGATGAGGAGACTTTAAAAACTCGACATTTGCTCAGTAAAACTTCCGCTTAATGTTTAAACGTCTTAATAATCGCGTCTGGATGCTCGGTTCACACTCGGACTCCAGGTTTATCGACTCACCGTCGCTGACTCTATTTTTCGCTTCCATACTTTTCCAGTGAAACCACCCGCTCGTCCCGCCTTCCGGTCTCCAGCCAGTCAGATTTGTCCTCGATCTATTTTCAGCCAATCACGTGTCAGTTGTCGGGAGGCGGCACAGACAGCTGCCTCGTCACCACGTTAGTCTCTCATGAAAACGTATGAAGGACATTCACGGTCGTCACGACGGGGGATTAGCTCAAATGGTAGAGCGCTCGCTTAGCATGCGAGAGGTAGCGGGATCGATGCCCGCATCCTCCAGAGCTCCACTTTTCTGGAAACGGACGGAATTCGATTGTGGTTCAGACGTTTTCAGATAAACGTCGTGATCACGGGCTGAAGATCTCCTCTGAGTTTCTTCAGTGAGTGTATGTGTGGATGTGCCGTGCTGAAAGCACAGTTCTAAGGCGGGTTTACTGGAAAACGGATCCAGTCTGGCTCAGTGAAGCTCTGACATGACTCTGGGTTAACTTTACTCAGCACCCAGTTTTAGACACAACAGGCTGAAGTTTGACATTTGAAGAGTCATAAATGTGTCGTTGCACACGTGACCCTGCAGCACCAAGTGTTAACTCAGTGTTGGTGCTGCATTGACCCCAAACCTCCAGGACCCCAGACGTCCAGGGCCCCAGACCTCCAGGTTCTGCATTATCACTGATCTTGTGGCCCTGTCGTGTCCTGTTTGTAGTCACATGGTGCATATTCCTAATACAGCTGTATTTAATAAAATCACCACAAACTAACGCAGATCCCACGTGACTCTGGCACAGTAGCACCGTTGCACTGAACTTAGCAGGAATGTGGAGCAGACAGGATAAATACGTGTGGGTGGAGCGTTAACGAGTCAACACAAAAATAACACACTTCATATTAGCATTAATGATCCAGTCATTTACATTATCATGAAATGAGTCATTCTGCAAAATCACTTCTTTTACGTTTGATACTTAAAGTGTAAATAACTGTTTGAATGCCGGACTTTGACCTGGAAGTACAGGACATGCAAACACACTCACACACTGTTCAATTCAATTCAATTCAATTTTAGTTCTATAGCTCCTTCCACAATCAAATTGTCTCAAAGCGCTTCACAGAGACCCAGAGTCTGACCCCAGATCAGCACTT
>JBBMJY010000004.1:22292900-22311954 GCA_037833715.1 Toxotes lorentzi | reverse complement strand
AGAGAGAGACAGGGAGGGAGAGAGAGAGAGAGAGGGAGAGAGAGAGAGAGAGGGAGAGAGAGAGAGAGAGAGGGGGAGAGAGAGGGAGAGAGAGAGAGAGAGAGGGCGAGAGGGAGAGAGGGAGAGAGGGAGAGAGAGAGAGAGAGAGAGAGAGGGGGAGAGAGAGGGAGAGAGAGAGAGGGGGAGGGAGGGAGAGACTGCAGGAATGATCTAAATACAATAAGCCATATAATTCCCATCTGTCCTCAGCGCTGTTGGTGAGTGAAGGGAAAAGGTTTGATGCTGAACCTGGTAAGCAGACAGCTGTACCGATCACAGAAACGTAAAGGTAGCACGTTCATATTCATCACAACAGACCAACTGTTGAGCAACGAAATCAAACATCACCAAACCTCGGAGATGACGCCGTTCTCGTCCGTCTGCACCAGGATGTTGCTGCACCAGAAGGTCCCGCAGCCGCGACCCCAGCAGACCCGACTCAGGCCGAAACGCTTCACTGAGTACTGGCAGGACAGAGAGGCCACGCCCCCCTCCGTCACCTTAAAAGAGGAAACGGACGAAAACTGTCCACCTGCAGGACAAAGACACACAGAGGACAACATTCATCACACCAGTCAAAGAGTCTCAGAGACAAAGAGTCTGAGAGACGTCCCTCTGCTTCTGTCTTTGTTGACTGATGAAGATGAAGGTCCTTCCTCCCAGAGCTTTGTTCAGAGCTCACAGTTATGATGTCAGCAGTTTGCGTCTCACCTGACAGGATGAAGAGGACGATGATGAAGGTCTGAGGCGCTCGACAGCGGTGAGACGAGCTGGTGGCCATCCTGTAAGGGTGTGTGTGTGTGTGTGTGTGTGTGTGTGTGCGACTCTGTGATGGAGCTGTTTGGGGGTTAGGGGGGTGGGGGGGGGCACAGAGGGAGGGGTGAGAGAAACACTGTGTTTCTGTGTGTGTGTGTGTGTGTGTGAGCTTCTGAATGTCTGCTGTGTTTTGACCCTCTGCCGTCCCCACATTGACCCCCCCCTTTATGAATGATTCCTCACTGCACCCTCACACCCGGATCAGGCCTCTGAGGTGGGGGGGGTGTCTCTGCTTGTTCCAGCCTCTTGGAGAATCTGTCTCGGCTCTTCTCTGGGGACTGTCCCTGCGTCTCTGTGTGTTTAGACTCGTTGTCCTGCTGCAGGTATGGGACAACGAGATGCCTCATGATGGGACCGATGAAACGTGTTCACGGAACCGTGCACAACAGAGAACTCTTCTCCAGGTGTTCTCCAGGTGAAATCCAAACCAGGTTCCTCAGACCAACAAGAGCCCCGAATGAAAACCGCTCCGGAACAACGAAGGCTCCAGCTCTGCTGCAGCTCAGCATCATCCAGCCAATCAGAGCAGTTTGAAACGGAAACGTCATGTTTCTGCTGTTTAGGTCCTGAAATCTGAATAATCTGAATAATCTGAATAATCTGAACGATCGTCTGTTTAAAGTTTAAAATGAAGAAGAGCAGGAATAAAACAAACGAGAAGAATGAACAGACTAAGAGGAGGAGGAGGAACAGAGAGTGTTTTCACCGATGGAGGGAAACTCTGAGGACAAAAGGACTGTCTGTCTGTAACACACACACACACACACACACACACACACACACACACCCAGAGAAACACACACACACACAGAGAAACACACACACACACACACACACACACACACACACACACACACACACACACACACACACACACAGGGTCTGGTGGTAACTTTACAGGAACCTGCCTGATGTCTGTGATTCCAACAGGTTTTAGAGAATGTGCTGGTCTCAGATCTGGTTTTGCTTCACAGTAAATGTTTGGTTTAGTTTGTGGTGATTAAACGATTAAACACTGGGAACAGCAGTAAGAATTTATTTTAGGTCCTGATGCTCCCACCCTCTGGAAGAATCTTCCCTGTGGAATAAAAACCCAGAGTCTGTTTGAATTCGTGTATTTTGTTCTTTAATGTTCTGCTTGTTATTCTCTGTTTTCTGTTTACCTCAGCAGTCAGCTCGCAACGTCAGCGTCAGGTGACAGGTTTAATACCTGATCATTAACGCTGCAGCGAGCGCTCCTTTTCCAGCGGGTCGGACGAGTCACACCACAAACGTCTAACCAACTCCTCGGCGTCCTGGAAACTGTTAAAATGTTGAGACAGTGGAGGCGTTCCCTTCTCACAGAACCTCAGGTTCTTTCTCAGTTTGTCATCATCAGAGCTCAGCACCTGGAAAACAAGAGGGAGACCAGAGCAAGATGAACGACTGAAGCAACGACTGAGAAAGACCGAGAATGATGAGTGAAAGTGAAAGGACCTGTCCTTGCTCCACACGCAGGGCGATGGCAACATTATCCCAAACGTAGAAACGCCGTGGCCACAGCTCCCTGACCTCCAGCTGGTTTTCATCAGGCCTCCTGACCAGCTCGTAGCTGACAGGAGCAGCAACGAAGGGAAACACACAGAATTAAATGATCAGTTGAACAGTAATGAAAACGATTGTTAGTTTGAGCCCTGATGATGATGATCATCACGTAAATCAGACTGGAATGAGTTTCTGACTAAATAACTACAGGAGCTTCCCATTTCTCTGAGAATCACCGTGAGTGGTGATCGATGAGATTAGCTGCTCTGTCTGAGTGTCTGTGTGCAGCTGATGTGAGCCAGCTTCAGGTGGGGAAACAACCAGTGTTCCCAGCCAGGGTCTGGAGTATCTCCTGTGTCTCAGACCGAAGTCTCAGAGTCTTCTTCGTCTGCTCTCACCTGTGTGTCTCACACATGGCCTCAGGCCTCCAGATGAAGTGGTCATCTTTGTAAACACAGACAGCAGTGGGGTCATCACTCAGCAAGGGATACTGTGCAGGGTTCTCCGGTGTGTCGACCAGCACGACATGCATCACTTCCTGTTTGTACAGGACGGTCTCGAACACCTGCATGACCGGCTGAGCACCCTGGCAAAACTGAGGACAAGAAAAGACGCTGCAGTGAAAGACTCGAGCCTCATGGGCGTCACTCACGTCGGTGTCCGTTTACGCCTGAATCACAAGATCACATCAACAAATAGTTCATAACACAAAACATTCAGGCTTGATTTGGTAAAAAAAACAACAGAATTATGTGAAGTTGCATCTTCTACCCTTCTGTTAGTTAAATATTAAAAATAAAAACAACAAAAATGATAGATACTACAACACTTTAATAAAACCGTAATGCAGCAGTACAAGTACTGAATCGGTGTGGTAGAAATGACAGACTCAGACTGTGTGATGATGAATGAGCTGATCAAAAACTGATCACGAGGTCAGCATGGGAGTTAGCACCTGCTGGCTGTAGGCCTCCAGCACCTCCTCCAGGGGAAAGATGAAGCGGTATGATCCCAGCCTGGAGGTCTCCAAGAAGGCCGGGGACGTGGCGAACTTCCCCAAGAAGCTGAGCTGCATCCCGGCCTGCTCATCAGTCCGGTCTGAGTTGGTCTCCAGGAGCCTGTTCTCAGCGGACGTTATGTCCTCAGGTCCCACAGCCAGACTCCACCACTGCAGACGGTCTTTGCCCATGCTCCTGAAGCCATGATCCTTCTTGATTCCACGTAATCCAGATTCATCTGTGTCGTGTTTCAGATGAAACACATGAAACTCTGGTCGGGGATATTCTGGGATGTTTTCTGTGAAGAGGTATCTATTTCCCACACCATGAGCTTCCCTTTTCAACTCATTCAGCCTCAGGTGTCGACCTCTAAGGAAATGTTCAGTAATTCCCCGTCTGTTTGCTCTTTTTTCCATGTTCAAACTGAAGATTATGTAAATGAAAGGAGTATCAGCTCTCTGTCCTCTGCTGCTCAGGGTGTGGTCTGATAACAGCACAACTGCACCCTGAACAGTGGTTATAGTTGTGTGTACCTACGTCACCATGATCACACACACGGCGGAGTGGTGTTATGAGCGTTTCTCTGTTTTTCCATTCCTTTTCTTTGTCTTTTCTTTTTCCCTCATGTTTTTACTCCCTTCTCTCTAAGACATGAACGTCTGAAACGAGCTGCTCTCAGGAATCGGAAGTGAAAGTACCACATTTTTACAGTTGCTTCAACGTAGACATTTTAATTTCCCTGCTATCTTGAAAATAACAACAATAATAATGAAGTTCATAGTTGTTAAATATTGGATTGATATCTCTCTGAGACTGTTAGTTTGATGAAACTCTCTGTTTATGTTGCAGGTCAGTTTGACCCATATCTGCCTTTCATTTTCTTATTGAAGTGTAAATAGTATAAATGGACAGATTTAGGGAATTAATCATATTCATTATGAGTCAATCAAACTTTATTTGTATAGTATCTTTCATACAGAGTGCTTTACAGGTGGCCAACAAGCTTATAATGAGAGTTCAAATGTGAAAAGTTAAAAAGAAATTTTGTTCTTTGGTAAAAAAAAAAAAAAAGTAAAAAAAATGACCATTGTTTTGTCAGTGGTTTATAACACAACTATTCCTTCGTTCGTTCGTTCATTTGTTTATTTGTTTGTTTTTGCTGATTTTTTTTCTTGACCCTCTCAATGGAAACTTATTTTGGTGGGGGTATAGACCCATTTTACTTACAGAGACTTTTAATCTGAAGTTTATTGTCGCCGGAAGTTGCTAGCCTTGTGCCGGTAACACGGTGCAAAGCCCCGTAGTCTTGTCCGGTAACTGAAAAAAACGGAATTTAACGTGCGTCCGTGACGTTAAACTGGTCAGAGCAGCTGTAGAGACGTGGCTCTGACACCGTTAAACACATTTAAAGCCACATTTCGTTTTAGAGCCGAAGTTCGCGGCTAACGTCAGCTAACCATGTTGTGACACCGAAGCTAAAAGGATTAGCCCCTCAGGTAAACGAGAGCTAAAGGTGGTTAAATGGCCGTGAAGCGGAGCAGCAGGTGGACTCAGCAGCCGTGAAGGTGAGTTCCTGACGGGCTGACCGAGCTAACTGTTCCCCTCAGAGACCGACAGGTAACGGCACGCGGATTTTAAAGTTGAGTCTCTCTGTGGTGAACGTGCACAGGTGACGAGTCTCTGATCGGATCAGATGAAACGCTAACAATTCGTTTCCTCTGCAAATATCTTCAAGATTGATTAGTTATTAAACATAAGAAAACAGTGCGAACGTCATCACACGTCATCACACGTCATCACATGTCATCACATGTCCCGTAAGAGAAGCGGAAGCGCTGAGTACAGACAGTGTGAGCAAACTGATCCTCTCTGTCGTTAGTTGGATTAAAAGACATTTGAAAACGTCCCTTTGGAGCGTGAGGAACTGAGGGACACGTTTCACTTTTACTGACGTTTGATAAATTAAACAGTGGATTAATCAATAAGAAGAACTGAACACTAATGGAAACATGATGGTAATCATTACATGTGTATGGTGGAAATGTTCTAATGGAGCGCGGGACATTCAGATGTCGCCCTGTGTTGCAGAGATCAAACGAGACGTTGTAGTGTGCTTCGTGTTTCCTCGGCCGTCCTCTGAAGGATGCTTCAGGGTCCGTACGGCAGCCTGGACCGGGACCGGCTCCTCATCCGGCTGCCTTTCACCAGCTTCGCCGTGGGGACGGTCCTGCTCCCCCTGACCGGCCTCATCGCCTGCCTCTCCATCTCACTCATGTACCACTTCGAAGACGCGACGTACACGCACTGTCATGTAAGTTGTCACAAAAATCGTCCAGGGTAGCGTGGACGCACAGAGCAGTGAAGTGTAACAGTGGGTCTATGGACACGCTTCCTACCCACGGTGGACTCATCCAATCAGAGTGTTGATCACTGGTCAAACCCACATCATCAAAAGACGTAGGTTCAGCTGCGGCTGCTGCAGCATTCCCTCACTTGCCACCTAAGAGCTGTGCGTCACACCTGACGTCAGTAGAGGTGGACGTTGGTTTCAGTCTGAATCTGGTCCTTCTTCTCAGAGCACACCTGGTTTACAGTTGCGTGTCTCACCACACAACCAGTCAGGTTCCTGGACCTGGTCGTGGAGGACGGTCTGTTGATTTGGGTTCACCCATACAGCTGATCCCGACGCAGGTTTAACCCCGGTCACTGTGATAGAGCCTTCTGAGAAAACTGGTTCAGACCAGGAGGAGCTTTGAGACCATCACACACACATTCCTGTGATTTCGTGTGTTTTACTACATCGTTCATTATGTTTATGCAGCAGCCTCCACTGATGGCATCTTAACTTACTGTTCAAAGTGTTCCATTTTCTCAGAAAAGCTGAAAAAGTGTGTTTTTGGTTTTTTTGCTTTCACCTACCAGGTGTCAAACTACCTCCCGTCCATCAGCGCCGCCATCAGCCGCGTGCCGGAGCGCTACATCTGGCGCTGCTGCATCGGCCTGCACTCGGCGCCACGCTACCTGGTCGCCGCTGCATATTTCAACTTCTACCGCAGCCGCTTCAACAACAGGCTGCTGGAGCTGCTGCTGAGCGGACTGGCTCTCCTCTGCAGCCTCGCCGAAAACACCGGCCTGCTGCTGCTCACATACGTGTCGTCCGCCGAAACGTACAGTGAGTACAACACGATTAGTCACAGTCACTCCCATCAGGATTTAAAACAGTTCTCTGCCCAGTACGACTCATAACCCAAATAAATCAATAAGCTTTTTCTAATATAGCCACCAATCACTGATCTATATATCACTAATATAACCACCTATTGATTTATTATAACCTGGTTTGCAGTAACCTTTTGTTTTAATATGTAGAATTATTAATAACAGTCCTAACCTAAGAGGCAGCTTCTCTGAACTCGTCTGCTGCTGTCACTCTTTGATCTCAGGTGAAAGGTGTGAAAGCGTTAATGACCTGTTTGTCTCCGCAGGCGTTCATAAAAACGGTTTCATCGTGTTCATAGCGAGCTCGCTGCTACACATGCTCATTACGTGCAGACTGTGGCAGATGATCAGGAGATACTACGTGAACCCAGAGGTAAACACACCTTTCTCCTCTCTCTCCTCTTTTCATCTCACTGTGTCCACAGTCACGATTCAGCAGAAGTTTTAGGAAACGCACAAGTGTTAAAGTTTAATAAATAATAGTGTGACATTTTAAGCATTTACACCACACACAGTTCCAACACCAGCTGTGCTGGCCTCCGTCTCAGACGCATTTGGACTCTTGACTGTGTTCAGGTGAAGACCCAGGTGGTTTTGACAGCTGCGTCTGTTTTTCTGTGCAGGAGGAGAATTTAGGATTTCATGAAGAAACAGAAAAAAGTTCCCAGAAGTTACGTAAGGTTTAGTTTCAGCCGTGTGGCACAACAGTGGAGCGTTACACGAAACACTTTAATCATCTGATTCTGCTAAACTCTTAATGTGAGTTTACACAGAAACGTATATCAGCATTGAAATCTCTTGTTCATGAAGAGCATTAAATGTGTGCCAGTGTTCTGTGTCATCACGTCAACTGTCAGTGCTGTTTAAAGTGGTGATGAGTTTTCACCTGTAGGGGGCACTGCAGAGCTGCAGATCCACTTCATGAACCCAGAGAAGGTTTTTCGTTTTTTCTTCTTCCGGACACGACGCCACAAAACACTGTCAGAGAAACAGGGAGGCCCTGAAATGGTTCTGGGCTGCTTGAAGGGTTTCTTAGTGTCCCTCTTTAGGCCCAGAGGTTTTAGGAAATCTTGGGGCAGACTTAGACTCAGACTCAGACTTAGACTAAACTTTATTGATCCCCAGGGGAAACTGTTTGGTCACAGTTGCTCAGTTGCACACAAGAAAAATACAGTGGGTACGGAAAGTATTCAGACCCTTAAATGTTTCACTGTTTGTTATATGAAATTTCAACACATGACAGTGTTGAAATTTTTGCAGATTTATTAAAAAAAACTGAAATATCACACGGCCAAAAAGACTCGTGGCTGTATTAGAGGCGCTTCTACTAAATACTGAGCGAAGTGTCTGAATACTTATGGCCGTGTGATATTTCAGGTTTTCTTTTTTAATAAATCTGCAAAAATTTCAACACTTTCGTGTTTCTCTGTCAATATGGGGCGCTGTGTACATTAATGAGGGAAAAATGAACTTAAGTGATTTTAGCAAATGGCTGCAATATAACAAAGAGTGAAACATACTTTCCGTCCCCACTGTATGTTTAAGATATAAGCAGAAAAAAGAATACCAGAATCCATGTAGAAATCTACAAGAAGTAGAAGTAAATATAAAGACAGATATTCACTGTATACATGCAGGTGGAAGAGTGATGAGGTGCAATAAGAAGGATGGACGAGCATTAAAGTAAGATGGGTGGTCCTAGCAGTGCTCATGGAGGTTTTTAGAGGTCCTTTTGTAGTACAGGAAGTGCCCACAGAGTTCTTGAGGAGGTCTTGGTGTCGTTGCAGACGGTTTAGGATTGCTCAATAAAGATGTAAAAGAGAAGTTCAGGCTTTGGTCCTGTTTTCAGCAGCAGGTTATTAAAGTGGCTGTGGTGTGAAATGAACCTGACGTGTGGATGTTTGTCCTGAACACAGATGTGTTGTCTGACGTTAAACTGCCGTCCTGCTTCTCCCACTGCAGCAGAGAATAGATGAATAAGTTCCAAATTTAACATGTGACGCAAACATTATTTTGGTTCTTCCCTGTTTCAGTATCAGCAGAGTAAACGTGTCCGTCAGTGAACGCAGCAGTTTAACCTGCTGACTCAATCTGTGTCGAGGTTTGTTCTCACGTCAGTGACTGATTCATCAGCGGTGTAAACTCCGGTCCTCGTGGTCTGTCACATGATGTGAGCAGTGAGCTTCCTGGAAACCGTCACCAGCTGATGAGAGGAACCGCCTCCTGTTTTTATGTATCTCAGGGTTCTCACTCATCCAGGAGAACGCAAGACCTCGCTTTATTTAACGGCTTTTAACAGAGTCGCTGCATGTGTTAGCCAGCCATGCCATATACTATCATCATCATCATCATCATCATTATCACTGGCATTTTTTTCAGAATAAGTTGAGTGGTGCAGAAACTCCCTGGTTGTCATGGTTACAGCTCTGCCCGTCCATACTTCTCTTTTCTGTGCTAATTATCTTTAAATCAGCTGCATTTCATTTCTCTGTGTCTGTCTCAGGAAGTGACATCATATCGATGGAAGGTGCGTCTCTTCTTGTTTAACGTCAGCTGCTGTCTGGCTGCAGCTTACTTCTTCCGACGCCACAACAAATACTGTGAAACCGGAGGTACGTGTGCAGGTCTCTGATCCAGGTCCTGCTCTGATCCAGGTCCCGCTCTGATCCAGGTCCCGCTCTGATCCAGGTCCCGCTCTGATCCTGGTCCTGTAAAGCTGGGCCAGTGTCAGAGATGTTTTTACGAGCTGAGCGGCCGTAGTGTGGACGCACTGTCAGTGCTGTTACAGCAGAAGCCGCTCGTCTGGGTCCGCGGCGTGTTAGCTTAGCTGATGGTATCATTAGGAACTGTTGTTATTTACAGCTGGTTTTCCATCGTATTCTCATACTGGTCTCAGAAAGGTCTTTCAAAGGTTCTTCAGTTACTAACACTCTGTCCCTCTACTGTCTGCCCCCCCCATGTTCTCCATCCTCCAGTCTACACCCTGTTTGCCCTCTTTGAATACCTGGTGGTCTTCTCCAACATGGCCTTCCACATGACGGCCTTCTGGGACTTTGAGAGCAAAGAGGTGATCGTGGCCACGCCACCTGAGGACAAACGATACTGAGCAGCAGCTTCGCCTGTTCACGGTCTATAAAAGGAGACAAGAAGTCCACCGGGGGACAGCGACAAGTTTAAATTGGATCTGGACACATAAAGGAGTCGTGTTGCTTCAACTTTATTCGTCTGTGTTTCAGGCTCAGTGTAAATAAACAAGCTGAACTTTGTCTGTATTAAACCAGACCAGGATCTTTCCCTGACCTGAACCAGGTGCTGTGAGAGTCTGAACAGATCCAGAACCAGTTTAATGATGCTGAGCGTCCAAGATCAACGTATTGGAGACTAGTCACATACGTAGTTAAGATTTCCTCACAGCTGAAAACATAATGTGTTCCCGGCTGTTTGGTTGTATAGAGATGGAGTTTGTAGGCAGAGCTGGACTCTGGGGGTCCAGCAGTAACGGTGACCGAGTTTAAAGCTGTTCTGTGGAAGCAGGAGTCGGTTCTGAGCCGCCTCCTGTTTCTGACTTCAGTCTCCGCTGATCTGCTGGAAACACTCACACCAACACGACGACACACAACATTAAAACCCTCAGGGTCTGTGACTCACCGAGTCACTGGGAACACTGGAGAGCCAGTGCAGTGTCAGGAGGGTCGGATTAAGACCGGTGTGTGTGAATGTGTGTGTGAGATGACGTTTCCGGTTGTGTTGACTGTGGAGCTGAAGAAGCTTCAGTGAGTCAGACTCATCCTGCTTCTGCAAACACTTCGGTCCAGACAGGAACTGAAGCTACTTCTTACTGTGACGAGTTCACGGACACTTGGTTAAAACTAGACTCGTTTCGTTTTCTTTGACCAAGATGAGGCTGAAACATCCAGAGTTTAACTAAACTAGACTAAACTAGACTAGAGCGAGAGGTCGACTCTGCTACTGAAAGTAAAATGCACTGAGACTAAAGCTCAACATGTCTGACAGCCATCTCCCCTTCGTCTCGGTTATCTCTCCGTAACTTTAAGTCTGAAAAACTGCGGCAGGAAACGGGGGACAGTGAGAGGAAGTGGCTCGCTGCCTCTGAGGAGACGCTCCGGAGGAAAAGACGACATCCTGAAGAGTGGTGGGAATGACGGCTCTGTGAAGGGAGCTGGATCTAATGGCTCCAGGAGCCGTTCGAACCAACGACTCGTTGCTGTTCTCGGCCCGACAGACATGAGTGAATGAATGAATGAATGAATGAAGTGCAGACAAGAACCAAGAAACCGGGCCAGACGGTGTAAATCTGGACTTCTCAGGTACGACTCGCTTCCCTTCGCTCGGATCAAAGAGGCGGATCGTTCACGAATCCCGAGCTCAGGAGAAACACGCAGACGTTACATCACGTGACCACACAAACCAAGAGGGAGGTCTCCTCCAGTGTTTCAGTCCAGTTCACAGACGTCGTGTTTCCATGGACTCTTCAGCTCACTCAGCACCTGGGATTTTTAGAGAGTTTGTCACGTTGACCGGTTTTTACAGATCTTCTGAGGGTGTGCGTGGTCCTGAGATGTCATCCAGGTGCATGCAGATAGTTTGTGTCCCCACAGTTTGACTTCAGAATAAAAGGCCTTTGAGTTTAAATACTGTCCTGAAATAAAGTGAGATATGAAACGGGCACTGATCTCAGTTGTTTGTCTGCAGGTCATTTATTAAACTTCCTCCAGCTTCATTTACCTGAATGTGCGCAGGGATTCGGGGGCGGGGCTTCTGAAGGAGCTCTGAAGGGAGGGGTGTGTGATTAATGACTGTTCAGTATGAATTAATATCCTGATCATTTCCTCAAATAACTGATCGATTGCTAATCAATCAACGTGCTTTCAGCTCTACTTGTTTAAACTGTTGGGAAGATAAATAGATTAAATAACTGTAGTGAAGCAGATGAAGCATAAAGTGGCATGAAAAGAAAATACTCAGGTACATGAAGCTCAGATACTTCAATGCTCTGAGAAACCGCTGGAATAAAACACAGCAGGCAGACGAACTGTATGAAACACGTTTTAAATGTATCAGCACATTTAAATAAAAATACAGTAAAAGTCATCGACCAAAATAAACCAAATTAGGAATAAATGAAGCTGAGTGATCATGACAAACAGATTTAAAACAGACAAGGTGTCTGTGAAATAAAACTGACTGAGCTGGAGATAAAATGGAGAATGAACCCTGACTTAATTCAGAAACTGCTCCGGACGCTCTGGTTCATCAGGAGCTGCCGCACAGATCGACAGCCTCGTCTGCTGTGGAAGCTCATTCTCAGTATCAGCCATTTCTTTAACTTCCTTATTTCTATTTTCATCACTTGTGACTCCACCTGAGCAGCTTCCTGTCTGACCCGCCTGTCCTCGTCGTTCGCTTGTGGAAACTCTTTGGTGTCTCCCACCAAACATCTGCACTTCTGTTGTCACCTGCACTGGTGCAGTCGTCATGACGACAGAAACACAAAGAGGCTGGATGTTGTCTGGGTTTTTTCACTCTAAGATGATGGCTGACCCCTCTCACCCCCCGCCCCCAACCCCAGCTCCCCTGTACTTCAAGCACTGAGCCCAAAGTTAACTTTTCCAATTCCAAGATAAAATTCTAACCGAACATAAAAAACACATTTTAACATAAATTTCCGACCAGTCTCTCAGGAAAATGAGGCCGACTCCTGAACCCGCCGGCTCCCGTCGGGTGGAGGCTCGGTCCTACAGCAGGATGCAGGCCCTCTTGCTGACGGTGGGCTGCGGGTTGAGGAAGGCCCTCACGGCCTCGATGAACACATCCTTTATGCCGTCCTGGTTGAGGGCTGAACATTCCAGGTAGCGGACGGCATGGATCTGGCGGGCGAGAGCAGCGCCCTGTTGGTGGGTGACAGGGGTCTGGTTCTGGTCCTTCAGCTTCTTCTGAATCTCTGCGTCATTTCGGAGGTCGCTCTTTGTGCCGACCAGGAGGATGGGAACGCCGGGACAGTGGTGAGACACCTGATGATGAAGATGATAAGGATGGAGTGGCTCTTTAAAGAGTCAGGACCTGATTCATACACTGATGTTAAACTGTAAATCAGCAGCTGGATTATAAAGAGTTACCAACAAAATGTCTTTAAACCATAAATATAAAGTCAAACATCAGAAGAATATATTCCACAAGAGACTGTGGGCTTGTTTAAAAGGAGGTTTCAATTTTTTTTTTAAGTCTTTGTTAATTTTAATTTCTGCTTCTTTAATCTGTTGCCAGGTAGATTTTGACCTCTGACCTCTGGATGCCACTTGTGTTTGACGTTCTCATAGGAGGCGGGGCTGGAGATGGAGAAGCAGATAATGAAGACGTTGGTCTGTGGGTAGGACAGCGTCCTCAGCCGGTCATACTCCTCCTGACCTGCTGTGTCCCACAGGTTCAGACTGATGATCCTGCCGTCCACCGTCACCTGAACGCATCACGTACACGCACGCACACACACACACACACACACCAGCTCAGAGTTAGAGGGGTTTGTCTGTGTGTGTGTGTGTGTGTGTGTGTGTATGTGTGTGTGTGTGTCCTTCAGCTTCTCCATCAGAGTAATAACATCACATTTACAGGGATTCAAATCACACAACTTTAATAACACTGTTACCATAACAAACATCACTGACCTCTGCTCACTCCAATAAAATATTAATCATTCAAATGTTACACACACACACACACACACACACACACACACACACCTGGCTGCTGTAGTTGTCAAACACGGTGGGGATGTACTCTTTGGGAAAAGCTCCAGTGGTGTAGGAGATGAGGAGGCAGGTCTTCCCCACAGCACCGTCGCCCACAACCACACACTTTATAGTCTGCATGATGACCTCTGACCTCTGACCCTTCAGCAACCTGCAACACACACACGCTCATTACTGCTGTGACCCCAGCTGGGTTAAAGTCCGAGTGGTGCATTTTATCATGTGCAGTATGAGCTCTATAAACTGTGATCACTGTGATATCACCACGGTGACGGTCTGCGGGTTCGTGTTCTGAGGGACCGGAGCAGAGAGCTGAAATGATCCGATGACAGTTTAGAAAACTGAGGAACGGTTTAACGGTTGAAGCGTCTTTAAGCAGGGATTCGCTGTTTCAACTTTTCTGTGATGGTAAACTCACGATGCTTTTCTGTCTGTCAATAATCAGCAACAACCAAAAGAGTTCAGGTCTTAAACGTAGACCAGAACCCTGAGAGGACCACTCATCGTCAATACTGGTATTGTTTCTGAACGTTTGACAGATTTAATTCAATTAATCAAATTATCTAGACTCAAATGATATGAAGTAAACCTGGAGCTTCTCAGACCCCTGGGGGTCCGTGGGCACTTGCCCACTTTTCCTGTTTGGGGGCAGGAAGAACCTGGACCGATCAAATTTATATAACATATAAAATCACCTGAGCTCACCTTCAGTGCGTCTGATTGGTTCACGCGTTCTGCTCCAGCTGCCACAGACACTTCAGTTTCCTTCAGTTAACACAGTTTGTTCAGAGACACGTGACGTCCCATCGTCCGCCTGCAGAGAGGAGGGGGAGGACGGGGGGAGGAGGGGAGAGTTTGTCCTGTCAGTATTTGTGTTTATGGAAATGATTGCTGCAGAAGGAAACGGTCTCCAAACAAAACAGAGATGTTATCCTGCACAACACACACTCATTCAAACACACACACAGATTTGAATGCCAGTGTGTGAAGGTGTTAAAGTCAAATACACTTTATTTACATTAATGTCACAGAAACACACTCTGTCTAAATTTAATCCGTCTTTGTGTCTCTGGTTTGTCCATCTGTCTCAAACAAAGTCCATCAACAAAGACACAGCAGAGTAGAATCAGCAGAATCAGCGGAATCAGCGGAATCAGCGGAATCAGTAGCTCAGATCATGTCCAGATCATCCGGATGAGTCACCACAGTCATGTCTACGTTGCCAAAGTGATCTCAGAGTCCCTCAGGACGTCCAAGCTTTCAAGGTCAGATCTCAGTCGCCAATATCACCAAATCATCTCCAGCTCACAGAGGTCACAGAGGAGTCACACCGATCACGGTGCTACGCAGATTACGTCCAAGTTTTCTGAGTCATCCGGGATACATCTGAGTCAGGTGTATCAGGTACGAGTCACCGAGCTGACGCGGATGCTGGAGTCGGTCAGCTAACGGTTGTGTGTCTGTATCACAGCCTTAGTTTGTGAGTCTGTGACTTGTGTGTAGGACAAAGACAAAGAAGTGAACATGGTGCTGAACAGTAAAATACTAACTGTAATGGTCGTCTCCAGATGTCTGGAAGAGAAAGTGGCTCAGCCCAGACTCTGGGGACGTCGACCCGCCCCCCACCCCCCCTCTCTGGGCGGAGGTCGGCTGATCTCACTCCTGCTGGAAGCTTTAACCTCTGATCTCAGTTTTTCTTTCTCTCCTGTTGATTCTTTTCTCCTTCACATTATTTAGCTGGTTTACTGTGAGGACAACATGACCTCTGACCTCTGCAGTGGTGACTAAGCACATTAGTTCTGTGCTTTGGTACAAATGATCTGACAGCTTTAGCTTCTGATTACAAACGAAACAGTGAGTGAATTAAACTATCAGACAGTATTTGAGCCTAAATCAACTAATCAACTAATTGATTAGTTGATTAGTCCATTATCAGAAAATGATTCAGCAGCCGTTTGGATAACTGATTAATCGTTTAAGAGATTTCTCAGCAGGTAAAATAACCTTTGGTTTCAACGTAGTTTAAATATCACTACGATCTAGTGACACAGGACTTTTACTTATATAAAAGTTCCTGATAAAACCTGTGTACTTTTGGAGGAAGGACTTTTACTTGTATGTTTTTCATGAGGTGCTGGTACTTTTACTTTGAGTGAAGGATCTGATCTGAGGGGGTTCAGGTTCTGATTCACACTTTGAACCAACGGACTTCCTGCTGTGAGAACACTTGTAACACAGGTCACACTAAAGGGTGGAAACCTTCAGAGGCAGAGAAGAAGAAGAATGAAAGAAACGTTTCAAGTGTTGAAACGATGAACTTTTGTAACTCGGACGTTCGTGGAAAAAAGGAAGTTTTCAGCAGAAAAATGTCATCGTGGTTTCATGTTGAAATTAAGCAGCAACTTTAGTAAAGAAACCTACAAGACGCAGAGACCTGAGGAGTAACTGCTCATTTCATTAAGTAAAAAGCTGCAACAACATGTTGACAGTTCATTTATCCGTTTGACCTGTGGCAGCATCTTCACGTAACGTTAGCTAACGTCAGCAGGAAGCAGATTTATGGACGGAATTCATTCGAACGAAGCAGAAACGAAATCAAAGTCGGGAAAATCAAACTAAGAGTCTGAGCCTTTCAGGAAAACGAATTCTATGGAGACGTCTGACATTTTTTATTCATTTATTATTATTTATTTAAGGCTGTTTATGTTTACTCTCACTGACATTTTACTGGCGTTTACTGCTGCTGTGTTTTGCACTTCCTGATTTTGGGATCATGTGATTTCTCGATGTTCAGGCTTCGGCTCAGTCGCTGCTAAAGATGCTGCACAGCTCCGTCACAGCTCCGTCACAACGCAGGCGGCTCAGCACCGAGTCTGGATGTGTTTGGACCTCCAGTCCAAAACCCAAACTCATTTGATTTACAAAGATTTAGTAGAAATAGCTGCAGCCAGAACATGACGTGATGCAGCCACGTGTCCTGCTGAGGCTTCGGCCTTCAACATCACAGGAGCATTTAAAGCAGCTGTTCCCGGCACAGTTTGACCAAACTGGGCGGGAAAGAGTCCGACCGTGAGAGGAAGCAGAAAGCACGCTGAGAAAAAAGAGGAAGAAGAATCGAGATCAGTAACCTGCAGCAGGCTGAAACCGACTGAAACACACTTTCATTGTGTAAAAGCAGCCTTCCCCTTCGCGCTGGAGCTGGTGTGTGTGAGATTAAAGTATGAATCTGCTTGCTGTTTTATTTTAATGCCAGTTAATCATTAGCGTGACGAGTTTGAGGCGTGAGATATTTACATGAATCATCAGAGGGAGAATGAGAGCAGGGCTCAGGGCTGAGGTGCTTTCAGTCAGCGGCCATCATCAGAGAGCCCGGCCTCCTCCCGTCCTCAGGAGTCTGGACGGACCAAGTTCAAACAGCCAAGTTCTTCTGAACTATTGAGCTGGAGTCTTTCCCTTAGCAATGGCTGCTGAGGATCATGGGTACTGTAGTATTTAGAGCCATTCCACAGACCAGACACTGATGATGGAACCCTGTGGTTCCCAAACAAACACACAGGAAGGTTCCGCTGTTACACTGAGAACGGCTTCATGTTGATGAGTCAATGAGTTTCAGGTGAAAAGTCGAAATATCGTTTTAATTTTCCCCTGGCTACGTTCACCTCCACCCACTGTAGGATCCAGCTACAGCTCGTGCTCTGACCATCAGTTTGAATTATTTCAGCTGTTTGTGACAGATCAGGTTCTTTTTTTCAGTTTCTCAGTTCATTTCTCTCTGGTACCGTTGACGTTCGCTCAAAGAAACACAAGCATTTATCTTTCGTACTGATGATTCAGCCCGGAGAGTTTCACCTTTCTCATTTTAACAGCACAGTAACCGAGGAGTGAGATCAGCAGCCTGGTGTCTAACTCATGGTCTTTTCTGTCAGCATTTCAGGAACTAACGGCGCTGGTTTCGTCTCGTCAGCTGCATTCTTTTTCTGCATTTTTACTTTATGCCTCTGGTTTAGGAAGAGTCTCCTGACCGACAGAGGAACCGAGCCGTCCTGCAGCTGAAGCTCAGACGGGAAAATCTCTAAAATTGGAGCAACGAGGTTTAGAGAATATTTTTACAACTGTGTGGGTTTTTCTGTCTTTCAAAAATAAGAAAACCCTCACAAGAGAAAAAGCACCTGCGCCTGAAACGGACTGCAAACAGCAGATCGTGTATTTTTATCCAGTGAATACTGGCTGTGCCCTCACATGGTCAGGTCCTCAAACTGGAAGAATACTGGGCCAGACCAGGACCAACACCAGAATATCAGACCGAACCAGGGCTCGAGCAAGCGTCACAGTGTTACAGGGGTGATCAGGGGTCATCAGGGGTCATCAGGGGTCATCAGGGGTCAGAGCCGTAAGCAGGCAGAGCATCATGGAGCAGATCCAAACTGCTGCGAACAACTGACATGTCAGTAAGTTTCTCATTGAACAGGAAAACTGTGGCTTCACAGCTCCAGTGAGAACAATAGGTTAAAGTTAAAGCAGGAAGTGGGTCCGTAAACTGTGAGGATGTTTACAACAGAATAATTTCACTCTTCATCTTTGTTTTCTCTGCCACAGATGTTCGTCAAATCCAACGTACACCGCTCACTAACTGTTATGACATTACTGTTAACAAAGTCCAGCGGTCTCAGCGTGACGAGTACGAATGCAGCACTTCCTGACCCCGCCTTCACCCTAATAAACAGTCAGACGCCACAGCCCAAAGAGGAACTGGTCTGTGTTGAAACTGAAACAGGAAGGGTTTGTCCGCTGCTCTGTTCATCCAGCAGCAGCATGTGTGAAGGAAACGTCTTTATTCAGTTCAGTTTTACTTCTAAAGCTCCTCACACAATCACAACTGTCTCAAACCGCTTCACAGAGACCCAGAGTCTGACCCCAGATCAGCACCCAGAAACAGCTCCCTTTGAACAGGAAGAAACCTTGATCAGAACCTGGCTCATATGGGGGACCCTCCTGCTGATGGACGGGCTGGGTGAAAGGAGGAAGAGGAGGAGAAGGACATGCAGCATATAAAACATGATACATGATGTTAGATGTTATGAAGGCAGCCTGAGTTCGTACGACAGACACAGAGATCCTGAGGACACTGGTCTAAACCAGGATTCTTTTATTTACACCTCTGACTTCCTGTCTCATTCTGGGAAACCTGAAACTGGACTGTGATCTTCCTTGATCGAATCTGAGCATGTGCAGCTGCGCTCGCTGTGATGTCACTTTGGTTATTATGTGCTGTTTAAGCTCTTAGTGACCAGGCGACCCCCACCGGCCCCACCCCCACCCACCAGGTCAGAAGATGGTCTCATGGATCAGCTGGGCAACCAAACCTGAAGGTCTGAGGCAGAACGGTTCTCGTGGAGTAAGAACCGTGTGCAGTGAGGAAACAGGATGTGAAGCTGCTCTCACACCCACTTCATGTTATTATTGACAAACACTGATTTTCTTTAATATACATTTAAAAACCTGTTAGCAAGTTGTTTTCATTCACCTTTATTTTGAAAGAATTTTGCTGCTTTTTCCTGTTTCTGAATGAATCTTTATTCCCACGTAGGAGCCGCGGGAACCTGGATCCACCACACACACTCACATTCACACACACACACACACACACACACACACACACACACACACACACACACACACACACACACACAC
>JBBMJY010000004.1:22259593-22268824 GCA_037833715.1 Toxotes lorentzi | reverse complement strand
GAATCTTTGAACCTTTCCTACGTTTTGTTTTGTTCCATTGGTTTGAAAAGTTTGGTCCCAGAAACAAAGTCACTGGGTATTATTACCATGCCCCCCCCCCCCCCCAGTGCTGAACGAGTCCTCTCAGGAGGAGGTGAGTATTCGGGATGTTCGGATATTACCGAACCTGAACGCCTCCTACCTTCCCATGATGCCGGACGGCTCAGTGCTGCTCGTGGACAACGTGTGGTACGTACAGAGACGTGTGTGTGTTTTGTAATGTTTACACACATTGTGTATTTTCCATTGTGTCAGTTTATATCATCTCTGACATAATGTTGTCATGTTGCTGGGATTCTGTTTAGCTCACGTTTATTCCGACACCCTCTCTCACTTCATGTCCTGTTACATCACCTTAAGTCAGCTTCTGAAACTCTTCTCTTCTCTTCTCGTATATGTTGTGTTACCTTCTGCTCCCTCTCCTGCTCTGCAGCCACCAGTCGGGTGAGGTCGGCATGGCTTCCTTCTGCAGGGTGGACAGCCTGGCCTGCCGCCTCCCCAGCATGCTCAGTGCTTTGGAGGAGCACGACTTCGTGTTCCAGCTGCACCTCAATGACGTGCCACAGGACGACTCCAACGAGGTCTGGACGTGTTTGTGCACGATCACATTCCCTGCGTCATCAGTATTCAGTATTTCACCCGTTCAGCTCCCTCCTCCCTCCGTCTTAATATTCTGTATTTCAGCTCATTGTGTTGAAGCATTACAGTGACATTACTGTGTGTGTGTGTGTGTGTGTGTGTATTTTCAGGGATTGGAGGTTCCCCTAGTCGCAGTGCTGCAGTGGTCAACTCCCAAGATGCCTTTCACCAACTGTATCTACACTCACTACAGGTAAAGACCCAGCAGGACCAGAACCTGTAACACCTGATCCTCTGTGGAGTCACCACCTGTTAAATAACCCCCCCTCCCCCCGCCCCCCCAGGTTGCCCAGTATCCGTCTG
The DNA here is from genome assembly GCA_037833715.1 of Toxotes lorentzi. Lineage (NCBI taxonomy): Eukaryota > Metazoa > Chordata > Actinopteri > Toxotidae > Toxotes > Toxotes lorentzi. The sequence continues at coordinate 22,267,843 of JBBMJY010000004.1, read as the reverse complement.
GACCGGCCACGGTTTGTCATGACAGCGAGCTGTCCAAGCACCGTCAGGGTGAAGGAGCACTTCAAGGTCAAATACGTTCTGCTCAACAACCTGCAGGACTTCCTGGCTGTGCGGCTTGTGTGGACTCCAGAGGGTCAGAGTTCAGGATCAGTACATGCACTGAAATAAAGTGTCTGTGTGTGTTTGAGTGCCTTCTTCTTCTTCACTCTCTGAGCTGTTGGAATCTTTTCAGACTAAAAACTAAAACTGAAACTGATCAGATTTATTTCTGAAGCATTTTAAAGCTTTAACGTCAGCATCGCCTGACGTATGCAGAGAAACGTGGAAACTGTTGTGTGTGTTCAGGTCGCGCTCAGGGTGAGGATGCGACGCTGGCCGCCGTCGTCTGTCACACTCCTCTCAGTAACCTCGGCCACTGTCGGAAAGGAAGCACTCTGTCCTTCAGCGTGGCCTTCCAGATACTCAAACCGGGACTGTACGAGGTATGGAACCGGGACCTCGGGTCCTGCAGACAGAAACCTGCAGTCTCACCGGTTCACATATGAACTAATATGATTCTCTGTGTGTCTGCAGCTGAGTCAGCACATGAAGCTGAAGCTGCAGTTCACAGCCTCCGTCTCCAACCCTCCACCCGACGCTCGGCCCCTGTCACGTAAGAAGCTTCATTTCCTGTTGGTTCAGTGCTGATCTGGGGTCAGACTCTGGGTCTCTGTGAAGAGCTTTGAGAAAGTTTTGATAAAATTGAATTGAATTGAATCTGCTGAAGATTTATTAACAGGTAAGATTTTCCAGAACTGAAGTACGAACGATAAGACGAGAGCTTTACAGAAACACACCTGTTGTCTCATCACCACACAGGTAAAAACAGCCCGTCCAGCCCGGCGGTTCGAGACCTGTTGGACCGACACCAGGCCAGTCTGGGTCGATCTCAGTCCTTCTCCCACCAGCAGCCGTCTCGATCCCACATCATGAGGTACCACACAGAGAGAGTGGAGCACGGCACCACATAATACACTCTGGTCACGTAATCACATCTGTGTGTGTGTGTGTGTGTGTGTGTGTGTGTGTGTGCGTGTGCTTCAGGACGGGTAGTGCCATGGAGCGACGGGCCATCACCCCCCCTGTCGGCTCTCCAGTTGGTCGGCCGCTCTATTTGCCGCCTCAGGACAAAACGCTGCTGTCGCTGGACAAGATCGCCAAGAGGGAGTGTAAAGTCCTGGTGGTGGACCCTGTCAGCTAGGAAGTAAGGAAGCAAGGACGCAAGGAGACATAGAGAGGAAAGGACAAGGGAGCAGTGAGGAGAGGCTTTAAAAAAAAAAGAAGAGAAAGAGAAAAAACACGAGTGGAGAGAAAAACCATCTCCACCTCGTCTCTTCATCCTCAGATGGACCTGAACCTGAACCAGGACCCGAGGCCTCGGTGTAACCTGCTGATGATCGACACGTGAAGAGAGATGAACAAACTCTAAAGGAAATATTTCATGTATTATTACTGTATTATTTAAAGGTACATTACAGAAAAACCGTTAATGAAGGGTGAATACGCTGTAATGAATGGATTTATTAATGCTTAATAAATCATTTACTGACCTCATTGATCAGTTATGGACTTGCCACTGATCAGCTGGAAAACATCTGCAGAACATCTGGACCAGAGTTCATTTAGAAGCTGATCATTAACATTCATATTTACAGGTGACACTGCAGGTTACTCAGACTTCTTCACTTCAACACGTCATAAAAACACATCACACACACACACACACACACACACACACACACACACACACACCACACACACTCAGGCCAACAGTAACTCACACTCTATAAGTTAATATAGTTATATTATTGGAAATGTTACTATTGTGATGTAATGTCTCCTAACGAATCGATAAAGCATCAGGAAATGATTAATTAACCATTAATACATTACAGCTCATTAACCCTCTGTAAACCGCTCCGTATCAGACAGTAGGTTTAGTCATGTAACGTAGAAATAATCACACAGGAAGTAGAAGTTTGTAACTGATCAGTGTTATGATGCGTGTTCACAGTCAGTATCACTGCGTCACTGATGTTACGCGATGTTACGCGATGTTACGTGATATAAGAAGCGATCACAGCTTTTATCACAGTCTGAGCTGTTTTCATCAAGTGTGTTTTAACTCTGTCGTCTTTGCTGCTGCGCGCAGGCTGTCGCTTCATGCTTCATTCATGGTTCCCAGAGGTGGAATCGCTCAGACTCCCCTGACTGGTTGTCTAGCGCCATCGTCAGGTCAAAGTTCTCATTTTTCCAGTTATTTGGTTTGTGATTAAACACCTGCAGACCTGAAGACGTTCCCATCAGCCTCAGCTGGGCGCGGTGTTTACGGTTAACTAGCTAATGTTAGCATGCTAACCTGCTAAACTAAGATAGTGACCATTACACCTGCTAAACATCAGCGTGTTAGCAGGCTAATATTAGCATTTAGCTCAAAGCACAGTGTGTGTGACGACATGGCTGCAGACTCTGCTTTTAATCATCACTTCTTTCTGTTATTTTACCGTTTTACTGTCATTTCAGAACCACACCTGTATTCTCATGGGCTTCATTTGAGAGTCGTGCCTTTCTTTTACTGCATGAAAGAAAGAAACGTTCTCGGACTTTTCTACGTCACAGTTACTGTCTGATTGGTTTGTTCTGTTTTTTAAGTTGATGAATAAAAAATAAGGTTCATTTTTGAAGAAAGGCTCATTTTAATGTGCTCACCTCTCACAGAATTAGCTTTGATTAGCTGACCCTTAAAATGAGCGAGTGGAAACGATCCCGTGTCCAAAGTCAGAGTTTGTTTGGTGGAAATTCGGTGTTTCTTCACATGACAACACAGTTACAACAAATCATGCAAATTAAACTATTTCCAAAGAAAGCTGCAGCGGCTTCACGTGTCCAATCAGTTTATTTAGAAATCGATGAGAAGTCAATCGACTGAACAGATCAACAGTAGATGAATCTGCAGAGAGTTTACATTCACAACATGAGTCAGTGATTCATTCACTACTTTACAGTCACTTTTAAACATCACCCACAGCTGTCTGCACTCGCTTTTCAGCTCTGCTGCTGGGTAATGTTCATTTAAATGGCCACGCTGTTCTCCACATGTCTGGGACAGAGGTAAGGATAAGGCAGCTCCAGCTGGCTGTTGCGCTCTGAGATGTCTGCAGAGATGCTCCTCAGTTCGGCCTGCACCTCCTCCACCAGCCTGCAGTGGGCATCATCTCTGAAGACGGCCTCCTTGTAGTGGCACAGAGGAACCTGCAGGGGGAGACACAGCAAAATTAAAACTGCCCTGAGCGAGTCCAGGTTTAGTCCTGGTGCTGATGATCATTTTCCTCCAGTACGTCACATCATGCCAGCAAGGCCGGGTCACCAACTGGGCAACTGCTCACAGGTCCCAGACCCCCAGGGGCCCCGGACTCAGGTTTACTCTAGAGATAATTAGATTAATCAATGGGTGCCTGTGGAAATAATGAAACTAACATCTTGGGGTCAGCAGGGGCCAAAACCAGAGTTTCCCATGATTCCTGACCACTGTGAGCATGTTGATGGAAATGTCATTTAAAACTGATGCTTTCCAATTAAACTTAAATTCAATCATCACTATTGTTTCAACTCGAATTTTATCTGGGACATTTTTATCTACAAACTGTGATCAAAGATCAAATCTGAGCAGTTTTCATAAGAACGAGGTGCGTTTTATTTTTTTTCCTGCAGAGCAGACGGGGTGGAGCCTCACATAGTCAACAGCTGGCTGCGACAGCAGAGCCAGCGCCATCAGGACGCGACAGGACGAGTTCACATCCGGCAGAAAGGACACAATCTCATCCTCCGTCACCGAGCCTTTGACCTGCGGAGGAGGACGCAGCATGGAGGTCGGACAGTTCGGCATCCACAGAGCGAAATCCAGCTGGAGGACACAGAGACGGACGGAGACGAAGCACAGAGGACAAGAATTAGAGAGAAGGACAGAGCACTGTTCAGGCTGAAGAAGAGGCAGGCTCCCCGAGCGACTGCTGGGTCCTGCACATGTTCTCAGACTCTGAGTCCGAGGAGCTGCAGGTTCTCCGCCTCCGTCTGACTCACCTGGGAGAAGTTCACGGCGGCGTGTAGAGCTGAACAGGTGTAAATAATCATCGTGACAAACTTGGACACTTCTGCTTTGGTCTGAAACACCTGAGGGAAACCTGAACATCACACACACACACACAGAACAGTCACTTCCTGTCTCTGATCTACGTGTTGACTGTGGATTGACCGATCTGTCTCTGAAACAAACACACACACCTGAGTTATGAGTGAAGCCGTGTGTGTTGATGTCGTTGATCCAGTGTTGAAGCTCAGAGTCCTGCTGCACATCAGTGTCCGCACTGTAATACAGATCCACCCAGCTGACCACAAACCTGCCGCGCACACACACACACACACACACACTTTATTTCAGGCAGTGCATGCAGTGATCGTATGCGTCCACAGCTTCATCTCGTGAGACGTCCTGCAGGTGAAATGTTTTTCAGATTTTCTCTCCACACTGAGGATGCGAAAGAAGAACAATGGTAGAATTAAATCCGTGATGTGAGCGCAGCGTTAGCCCTGAGCTAACAGGAAGTGAGCGCTCAGATATGATCGTACAGCTGTGAGAACATTTCTTTGATGACTTTCATCAGTTTGTTGTTTGAGTTTCTATTTGTTGTTTTATTCTGTGCTTCATCAGGATGTGAGCACTTTCCTTTCCTTTCAGCCTTCAACCTCCATCTTTCAGCTGGCCAATCACCTGGTTGAAGTGTGTTTGGTTACCTGTGCAGGGCGTGCCAGACTTTCAGTGCATCCTCGGCGTAGTGGTTCTGCGGCAGCTTGTCCACGCCACGGTCAGTCAGGTCATCGGGGACGCACAGAGATCGATAACAAATCCTCTGTGACGCCCGAGAGAGGAGAACAGGTAACCCCTTCACACCACATCCCACCGCCTGCAGGGACGAGACCAGCACAGGACGAGAGACCTGAACTGCACCTGATTCCAAACTCTCCATTCACTAAAGCTTATTAACCTTTAGAAACGGAGCCTCATCAGAAAACCCTTTCAGGTGATCACGTACCTTATCAAACACCCCGTCGACAGCCAGCAGAGACTTTCTGGCCTGGAAGTTGATCTGCAGCGACGTCCTGACGTGTGGCATCAGCAACTGTCCACCAATCAGAGAGAAGAAGAGTGATTGAAAAGCAAAGTACCAACATACTGGACACAAGAACAACAAATACAAAACAACCTTTTAATGTGGAAACATCTGGAGACCAAACGACTTCTGTTATTAATTATTCATGTCGTCAAAGACTCAGAGAAAACTTCCACAGTGGCGTTTGGTGGAGGAGCCTCTGCTGTCTGAGGGAACATTCACGTAGGTGGGAAAGTGGCCTCAGACCTTCAGACTCCACCATGTGAATCTCTAACCCGTGTGACTGTGAGGTGACGTGAACCTGGTGCAGGGGGTGGACCTCCGGCAGTTGTCGCAGCGTGGCCACGCAGCACAGCTCCCCAATCATGTGGGTCCTCAGGTAGTGGGAAGCCAACTGGTGACACTGGAAGTCTGCGCCATGAACCCAAATCTTAGCCAACAGCCAGTCACAGCCGGGGTCAGAGGGCAGGAAGACCGGGTTCTCGGGGCCGGGTGTCTGCTGCAACTACAGGAGGGGAAATCACAGATCGACTGACTTTAAAATCTGAGCGATGATGGTGTGAACAACTGATCCAGAGCCAGGATCAGACCCCAGATCAGAGTTTGAGAATTCAAGAAAGACCAACAGTCACAGAAAGATCGACAAGGAAAACATCCAGCTGAACTGTGATATAAAAGAAATAGAAAAAATAAATATCTGAGAAACAAAAGAGTAGAACAGGAAAAAACAGGAACAAGAGGAAATTTAAAACCAAACACTGAGAAGAACAATTCCAGATCCTGATCCAGATTCAGATCCGATCCAGATTCACTCTCAGGTCCTTCTGCTCGTGTGGTGCAGCTCATTTCCAGCTCTGCTCTAACTGAAAAAATATAACTGAAAGTACAGAGGTGCTACTGTCACCTGTACCAAACCACCCGGAGCTCACCTGGATGGCGATGGGGACCAGCTGTTGCTGCTGGTTTAGGTGGAGAAGGCACAGTGGGGCGGACAGGTACGACTGCTTCCCGTTGATCGTGTTGGCCGGGACACCGTCCAGAACCTCGTAGTCCAACAGGTAAATGGTTCCTTTCTGTCACATGATAGAACATCAAGATACAGCAGCTGTAACAAAGTGCACAGCTGGAAGCAGACAACAGCTGGAAGTTAGAGTTGTGCATGCACACCTGCAGCTCCTGCTCGAGGGAGGAGCCTTCAGGCAGGAAGGGGCGGAGCATGTCAGGGGTGACTGACAGGTGTGGAGGGAGGTGCCTGGTCTGACGCAGCAGTAGAGGGTTGCAGCCGTTCAGACACTGGTGGCCAAAGTACCAGTCCTCCCTCCAGTGAGTCCTGACGAAGCCTGAGAGCAGAGATCGGTTGTTTTCTATTGATCTGAACAACTGTCACTACAGCTCCACACTAACAGCAGGTCGCCATTCATCAGCCTGATCAATATGATCAATCTGATCCACCTGATCAGCCTGAGATAAAGATGTAGTCATACAGACAGTATCTGTGGGATAAGACTGTGTTTGCGTCTCGTCTCGTTTCTTACTGGCGACGTAGTTCTGGTGTCCACTGAGGGCGAAAACCATGTCCATCTCCCTGAAGCTGGTCCAGGACTCAGCTCGGCCAGCGAAGCCTTTCAGGTGGTGCAGGTTCGGGGCCGGACTGAGGACGGAGAAACAAACACAGCTCAGACTCTTCCACTCTCCGTCTGTCCCGGCTGTTCAATACGTCTCATGATTCATGGTAAATGTGCAACTTCACCTTTTGTGGGTGTAGCTGAGGTTCGGCCCGAGATCAGACAGACTGTTCACGTCCACACACTGAGGAGCTCCATCGACAAACGTGTGCCATCTGTGACGACACCGTGCAGACAGACAAACTTCAGACCTACATCTGTGTAAACAAAGACCAGTTCTTTGTTTACACAGATGTAGGTCTGTCTCGGGTTTGTGTTCAGGTCGTTACAGGTGAAATCAGAAGAGTCTCGCTGCCTGAAAGAACATCTGCTGTGTTCGAAGACATTGATCAGTGTATTGACTCACTGATTGATTATCAGTCGCTGAGACCTTTATCTCTCATCTTTACCTGATGAGCTTCTGTTGATGCTGCAGCTCTCTGAGTCTCTGCTGCTTCAGCTTCTCCTCAGTCTCGTCCTTCATCAAACACACTGCAGAGGAGTGAAGGTTGTAATAACTGAACATAATGAGAATAACTCCTCTGAAGTCACTGAAGATGTTTACATGTTTACATCCAGCTGTAAATTAATCAATAAAATCATCAGAGGGCAAATACTTTTTCACAGCAGTCTGAGTATGAGGAGCATAAAGCAAGAAGCAGTGAAGAAAGAAGAGTTTTTACTGGACTGGGCAGGTGATCCACAGCAGGATCTCCTCTAACTTATAACATCATCTTACACGTTCCACTCCGCAGCTCTACGTCGCCATCTGCTGCTCGAAGCCACCTGTCACAGCGGAACACCTGGGTTTCTGGATCCTCAGGGTCTGAGCCCAGGTTTTCAGCCAGCCTGTGGACCTCCACGTGGCTGCAGTGCCAGTCCAGGTCTGGGAATCCTGTCTGAGCCTCCAGCCGGAGCCGGACTAAAACCAGGCGACCCAGAGGACCACAGGTCTGGATGTGGACTCGGCACGCCTGACAGGACGGGAAGAAGAGATTGTCAACAAACACTAATTATCACAAGAGAAGAGTAAGTTCAGGTTCTGGAGAAGCAGGGCGGGCTTCTTTCAATCCCGTATTCAACCTGCCCTGTAAACCACAGGCTGGGGTGAACCGCCTACTCTAATCTCCACAACACAGAGGAAATATTTAGTAAAGTTTGTGTTAAATCTCAAACAGGAAACACGATGAATCTCACCGATCCAGGCAGGAGATGACGGTCACCCTCGTTCACAGTGATGGGTGGGGTCTCTCCCTGCAAGCCAATCAGGTTGAGCCACAGGCAGCTGAAGGTTCCACAGGTGGGACCAGGTGAGGTGTGGACGGTCACCTCAAACTTATGACAGGAAGCCATCGGGTCAGATCTGATGGTGGCACAGC
>JBBMJY010000004.1:22254593-22257093 GCA_037833715.1 Toxotes lorentzi | reverse complement strand
TTCATGGTTCCCTCAAGATGAACTGTAATAACTCTGGTGATCCTCTGACTGTTCATCTACTATCATCATCAGGTCACATTTTAATTTGTCTTGTACTTTTGTTTTATGATCAAATACCTGCAGAACTAATGACGTTCCCATCAGCCTCAGCTGGAGATAAGACGCCTTCATACCTTCATACAGTCACGATGGTGAAACCAAATAGTTGTTGTCTCTAGCTTCACGGGTGTTGATATTGTTTCTGTGTGTGTGTGTGTGTGTGTGTGTGTGTGTGTGTGTGTGTGTGTGTGTTATGGCCACCTGCTCAGTCTGGCCTTTAACACCAGAACAAAATGTCCCTGTTCTTAAGCAGCATGAGGTCTGTCTTCCTCACACTGTGCCTGTATATAATTATCACACATTTTTCATAACAGCACACAAGGAAGATAAACATGAATGAGTCTTATTCAGATTAGCAGTTATGAAATAAGTAGATAAAATAAGAGGGATTTGGCGTCTGATGTGGATCCAGCAGGTCAGGGGAGGTATCACACAGCTCAACACATATGGCCCGTGTGGGACCACGTTGTGTTGTTATGGAGTCGCTGTGTGTTGTTCACGTGGTTCGATGACTGTCGTCAGTCCTCGGAGAGACCAGCAGCTACATGCTGATGGATCAGCCTGCTGGCGTTATCTCAGTTTGGGCTCGGAGGCGACAAACCTCGAACATCCGATCTGTTACAAATGGAGGGTGAGGAGCGTTAAAGAAGTGAAGGAAGCTGTCCAGATGCATTGTGGATAATGTAGGATCCAGTATTTCGGAGTTTGACTTGGAAGTGCATCAGTGAGTCACTGCAGTGCAATTTTGAGTCACAGGCAACATTTGCAGGCAACTGACAGCAGAAAGGAGCTTCTGGCAATAAAACACATAATGACCTAACTGAGAATGTCACCAGTATAAATTAAGATTTATCAGCTTACTTCAAAACGTCCATTTTAAAGTGGTGGAAGAAGTAGAGATGTTGAGTAGACGTAGAAGGCTGTAGTGTAGAAACACAGTTACAGTGAAAGTCCTGAATTCTGTGGATAAGGCACTGGCCTCCTGAGCCAGGGACTGTGGGTTTGAGGTGTCCAGCAGAGGTCCAGAGGGGGATGGATCAAAACCATCCTCTGCTATGTCAATACTTTCCACAAAGAAACCAGGCTGGGTCCAGAAATCCAGATCCATCAGACCAGACCACGTTTTCCAGTCTTCATCTGTCCAGTTTTGGTGAGTCTGTGTCCACTGCAGCCTCAGGTCTCTGGTCTTGGCTGACGGGACTGGACCCTGAAGTGGTCTTTAGGGACCTCGGTCAGTGACTCCTCCAAGTCAGTAGGGTTTCCTGTCAACATTGTCACTCACAAATTTATCATCGTCCAGATGAGTGAACCCTCATCAAAAACCTCACTTCCTCTCAGAGCTTTAACAGATTTTGCCCCTGAAAAGCCACTGGACTTCAGCATCTGGTGGTTGTGGATTCCCACCGATCGGGGTCTGAGTGAATCCAGAGTCCTGGAACTTTTCTTCATGCTTCCTGCTCTTGACTTTTTCTTCTTTTGATTCCCTCTCTGCTGGCTGGTTTTTAGAGTCACACTGATGCAGTACTGTGTGTAATCAGGAGGCGGTGCATTAAGAACCACTGCTTTAGACTTTAATGACCCCATGATGTTTCTCTGGCACCACCCTCTGGACAAACTGTTTTCAGCTCCACCGCTGTTCAGACTCTTAAACAGAAAAATCATCAGGATGTTGTCTGTTAATATTGTGGCTGTGATGAACACCGCAGCCTGTAGGGGGCGCTAGCAGGACTTTACACTTATAGACGTGTTAATGGTTGTTCGCTGGAGGAAGATCAGCCTCAGATCAGTGTGTGTAATGTGACTTCAGCTCACACTTTATTCTCTGTGAATCCTGTTTTCCATGAACCACAGAGGTAATGTGATGGGACATGACACACACAGCCTTTGTTGTGTCTTTGTTCTCTGATCTGTTCCTGATTTTTTGAGTCAGGTTTGGTTGGAAACTTTCCACTGAAATGTTCCATCACACGTCAACACAGTAACGTATTAACCTCCTTTACAAACTGAGCCTTCAAGTCTGTTGAAATGTTTTAATATAACTGCAGTTTACATTTTACCAGGACTGTGGTAACGAGTTCAAAGTCCCTGTGAAGCAGAAACCCACCTCCCGGACAGATTTCTGAAAGTAGCTGTGGGTTTCAGCCTTGATTCAGTTTTCTTCAAATTTTCTCTGAATGTTCAGAAAATGTCATGTCACCATCTGCCGCTTATCTGGGTCCAGGCCCAGGTCATGGGGGCGACTCCCGCCCAGTCCACAAAGCACTGAAGTCCTACAGCACCTCCCACAAGGTTTCCCTAAAAAGTTTTCCAGTTGTCTATCAAGACCACGTCGTTTGCTGGACACCACCTAGACAGCCAGCGACGGAATGAGGACATGCGGCTAAACATGTCATCACTGGTC
>JBBMJY010000004.1:22187284-22243418 GCA_037833715.1 Toxotes lorentzi | reverse complement strand
GTCTGTGTGTGTGTGTCTCTGTGTGAGTGTGTGTGTCTGTGTGTGTGTGTCTCTGTGTGAGTGTGTGTGTCTGTGTGAGTGCGCGTGTGTGTGTGAGTGCGTGTGTCTGTGTGTCTGTGTGTGTGTGTGTCTCTGTGTGTGTGTGTCTGTGTGTGTGTGTGTCTCTGTGTGTGTGTGGACTCTGGGTTTTCTGGTGTGTTCGTCCCTGACGTCTCGTCTCTCAGACGTCTCGTCTCTCAGACGTCTCTCTGCAGTTTTGTGAAAGTTAAAGTTTGTGGTGATTTTGGATATTTTCCTTCTCGGCAGCAGATCATCATGAACAGATCACTGTTTGAATCCAAAGCTTGATCTGTCTTTGAAACATGGTCTTAATACTGTCCTCTCTCCCTGACGCTGATGCAGCAGGTGCCAGAAACTGCTGAGATGAAGACAATCCCTCAGAGACAGAAGGCATGTCTGTCCATCTGTCCTCTTGTCCATCACTCACATTCTGCTTCATTTCATTCATTTGTTCAGACGAAGCAAAAAACACCTGAGCGAAAAGCTTCCTCCGGTTTTATCCGTTTATGTCTTTTTATTTTCGTGGATCAAAGTGACGTCTCCATGTCCTGTTTTCTACTTGACCGTCCCAGTCTCTCCTTAACGTTATATCTCAGGACACCTTGACGTTCACTTGGATTAAAGGATGAAGTGATAGAATTGGAGGTCAAAGGTCACTGTGACCCCACTTAACATGTTTTTAGTCTTAACTCAGGAATGTGTAATTATGAAAACATAGACTTAATACCTTTAAGTCTATGTTCCATGTTACAGATTCATGTGTGTGTCTCACAACAAATTCACATCATGCAGCATGTGACGCGTCATGTTCAGCATCATCAGTCATGGAGTTTATTCACCTGTGTGTGTGTGTGTGTGTGTGTGTGTGTGTGTGTGTTCTCTCGTGTGTGTAATCTCTGTCCTTGTCTTTCAGGACGACTACATTCCATATCCGAGGATCGAGGAGGTGAGACATCTGAACACACAATTCATGAACATGAACAGCAGCTCTGCCAAGGACTGAGCTTTACTGTGTGTGTGTGTGTGTGTGTGTGTGTGTGTGTTGCAGGTGTTGGAGAGGGGGGGTCCGTACCCTCAGGTCATCCTGCCTGAGTTCGGAGGTTACTGGATTGAGAATCCCAAAGCTTCTCCTCCTCCTGCGCCTCCTCCCTCCTGTCTGGAGAACAGGGAGGAGGAGGAGGAGGAGGAGGGGGGAGCGTTGAGAGGAAAAGAGGAGGAAGACACACCCACAGGGGATTATGGGTACTGTCTGGAGGAGAGGAACAAGGCTGCTCGGGCGTACAGAAAGTACTTCTTGGGCAGGGTGAGATTTGGTTCAGCAAACAAAGACGAGTTTTAACGTTTAAAGTCAGATTTTGTATAAATGTCACTGAACATGAAACAGTTGAGGACGTTTTAGTTTATTGTTATTTTTTATTTTTTTAATCCTTTGTTGTCCCTCAAGTTGTTCCCAACCGGGGGAAGTTAGTCTCTGCATTTTAGACATCAGGTGAACGAAACACAAAGCATGCACATGCAGGAGAGACGCTGGGGCAGAGAGCTGCCGGCTGAGGAGCCGGGGTGGATCGCTGTCTTACTCAGGGGCACCACAGGTCGCAGAGGGAGGAGGGGTGTGTCTCCATCACTTGATGCTGGTTTTGTGAATAAACTCTTTATGTTTCTGTCTCAGGAACATTTAAACTTCTCGTGTTCAGCCTGCAGTCTGGGAAACCTGCTGCTGTCTGTGAGACACGAAGAGGAGAAGGAGCAGGAGTACCTCCATGTTATCGTCAGGTACACACACACACACACACACACAGCTGACCCATTGCCCAGCAGGGACGCCCTGTTCATGTTTAGGACTCTGCTGTGAGGTTTGTCTCGTCTGTCCCTTCAGGTCTCGGGTGAAAAGCTTCTATCACAGATTATCACTGACAGAACTGCCTGACATCCCCAGTGTCCCAGAGCTGGCCAAGGTACACACACAGACACACACAGACACACACATACACACACACACACACACACACAGTGTGTGTATAAATAATGTTTCAATGCCAGCACAGACGTGTGGACGTGTTGTGGACTCTTACTTCCTGTATCCGTCTGAACTTGGTCTTTATAACCGTGTGTGTTGTTTCCTCCTGAAGCTGCTGTGTGATGAAGCAGCAGGTCTGCGTTTCAGTCCCGTCCTCTACCCGAAGGTGAGCCCAGACAACCTCAGCACATCTGTCAACACCTGCTGTCTGTCCCCTGAGGACTGACTTTATCAAACCGGTCTGTCCATCTATCTCCAGGCGTCTCAGCTGATAGTAAACTACGATGAGCACGAGGTGAACAACACCTTCAAGTTTGGAGTCATTTACCAGAGGTTTGGACAGGTACGAACCCACTGACTCCTCACACCTGAGACAGAAGAACCTGAACCCAGAGCATCTGTTAGCACAGAGCTCACAGCGACACCTGCAGCTTCATCACACCTACAGGCGCCATCTTTATTTCTTTATCCAGGTCAAAAATAACAACAACAATAAATATAAACAACAAACACAACTGTCACACTCCAGAAGAAAAGACACAATATCCACTGAACTGTGATGAAATATCTGAGAAACAAAAGAATAAAGACAAAATCAGTTAAGAAACAGAAACAGGACCAGTTCTCGAAACGAGAACGATCCCAGACCCTGATCCAGATTCAGGACTGGTCCAGATTCACTCTCAGGTCCTTCTGCCTGTTGTTCCAGGAGGGAGGTGATCTAATGATCTAACTCAGGCTCCGGTTGGTTTTAATCTGAACACAGGTCAGGAGGAACCGGGGGAGTGACTCATGTGAATCTGAATTCTTCATGTTCCTGGGCTGTTTCCCAGATGTGGTGTTGTAGCTGATGTGCGACAGAACGTGTTGCGGTTGTATGTTGTGAGTCTGATGCAGCTGTCACCTGTTGTCAGGTGTCTGAGGAGGAGCTGTTCAGCAACAACGAGGAGACGCCGGCCTTCACAGAGTTCCTGCAGCTGCTGGGAGACACAGTGGAGCTGCAGGACTTCAAAGGGTGAGAGACGATCGGACCCAGACTGTGAGACGGTTTTTAACTCTGTTCTTATTGTTTTAAACGAGTAGAACACAGAAAGAACAAGCTGCAAAATTATAATATCCGATACACACTACAGCTACAGCACACACCAACCAGAAGAAAACAGAAATGAATAAGAAAAAAATTTGATCCTCATCAGCAGCAGGATTTCTGATCCATCTATCTAAAATAACTGATCCCAAACGATCCCTCCTCCCTCTGTGCAGGTTTCGGGGGGGTCTGGATGTGTCCCATGGTCAGACGGGTTCTCAGTCCGTCTACACCGTCCACAGACAGCAGGAGATCATGTTCCACGTCTCCACCAAACTGCCTTTCACTGAGGGAGACACGCAGCAGGTAGACAGCGTGAAACACAGTGACACAGCATGAGTCAGCAAATCACACGACACAGGGAGGTTCAGAGGGAGATACCATGACGCGACGTGACCTGATCTGAATGTGACGTAACATATAACATGACAAGAACGACACATGATGAGACGTTATAACATAAAACAGCACAACAACAACACAACATGGGAATATTAAGTCAACAAAGTTCTTCTTCAGCTTCAGAGGAAACGTCACATAGGAAATGACATCGTGGCGGTGGTGTTTCAAGAAGAAGCCACGCCTTTCGTCCCCGACATGATCGCCTCCAACTTCCTCCACGCCTTCATCCTGGTGCAGGTGGAGGAGCCGTGCTCGGACAACACCTGCTACAAGGTGCAGCTGAGAACACACACGTCACACTGTTCTGCATCTTTTCTGTTATATAGATATTTACTAGTTTCCTTTGACAGGAGTGAATATTTCTGTGTCACTGTTGTGATTGACAGGTGTCCGTCACTGCGCGAGAAGACGTGCCTCCGTTTGGCCCGCCCCTCCCAAAACCAGCCATCTTTAAGAAGGTGGGAAAGAACTTTGCTGGTAAAATCTGACAAACACGTAATGATATGAACTTGGTCTGATTCATGAGTTTTTTCAGGCTCCAGAGTTCAGAGAGTTTCTCCTCACAAAGCTCATCAACGCAGAGCTGGCCTGTTACAAGAGCGAGCGCTTCGCCCGGCTGGAGGTAAAAGCACCTGGAGGAGGAGACGCTCGGTGTTTCAGCACCATTTTCCACAGTCAGTCAGTCAGTCAGGTCAGAACCAGACGACCTCAGACGAACCAGACGAACCAGATGACCTCAGACGACCTCAGACGAACCAGATGACCTCAGACGACCTCAGACGAACCAGATGACCTCAGATGACCTCAGACGAACCAGACGACCTCAGACGACCTCAGACAAACCAGACGACCTCAGATGAACCAGACGAACCAGACGAACCAGACGAACCAGACGGCCTCAGACGACCTCAGACGAACCAGACGACCTCAGATGAACCAGACGAACCAGATGACCTCAGCCGACCTCAGACAAACCAGACGACCTCAGACAAACCAGACAAACCAGACGAACCAGACGATCTCAGACGAACCAGACAAACCAGACGAACCAGACGATCTCAGACAGGCTGACCTCTTTACACTGTGTCTAAACTCAGGCTCTACTAAACCTGTGAATTTTAAGTTTCCCTTCATTTATAAGATTAATGGATAATCCTCGTAGATTCACTTGAATTATCCAAAGGTTTATTGATCAATGTGAGAGCAGACGTAGCATTTGGGACATGACTTTTTCTGTTAAGGATCAAATTCACCGGTTTTCACCCCGTAAAGTTTCTTATTTCTGACTCTTCCACATTAATCTGTTTTAAAAAAAATATCATTAGTAATTAAATAAAATGAACAGATTCTGTTTCTCAGTAAATGTCAAGAGAAACTGATAAATGTCCTGAGACTCCAGGCTCAGCTGTGGTGTCCCACAGGGCTCGGTCTTAGACCCCCTGTTGTTTTCCATGCTTCTCCTGGATCAAGTTATTCACACACCTGACCGAGGTCCAGCTGCAGAGTCAAACCAGCCCACTGCCCTGGAACTCAGGACCAACAGGGTAAAAACTGACGGTGTACTTGTTTAGGAGCGTACCCGGGCAGCCCTGCTGGACAGCCTCCATGATGAACTGCACAGACGCTCCCAGAGCATGCTGGGTCTGACTTCAGGCCTGGAGGAGGAGGGTCGAGCTGAGAATGGACATGCCCACGGAGGACTGCTGGAGTCCATCAAGGTGTGTGTGCACAAAACAGTGTACCCAAAACAAAAAGGTTTCTGTTCTGGTCCCGGTCAGAAACCTGTTCTCCTCTGAAAGGAAACGCTTTAAATTCAAAACCAAAAACTCAGAATGAAATGAATGAATGAAAGTTACAGACACAAACATGAAGAGATGTACATTAATTTATTTAGACACACACACACACACACTTTTCATGTGTTTGGCATGAAAAGGTAAAATGAGGGGCCACTGGTCTGAACCAGTCCAGGACAGAGCAGAACACCTGGAGTGTTTGAAAGGTAAAAATTCACTGGACACGTTTTCACACACACTGAAACACTGAGTGTCTGTTCGTTTGTGTGTTACTGTGTTTGACTTTTCATCCACCCCAGAGGGCGATGCGAGGGCGAAGCGTCTCCATGGAGACCATGTCACGGGGCGGGGCGGGTCTCCCCACGAGTCTGAGTGGGGGGGGTCTGGCACACATCAGCACGGAGGTGAGCAGAGGTGAACGTTCTGTGGTTTTTGCTCCTCCTGATGGTCGTGATGCTGAATGACGGAGCGTTTGTGTGTCTGACGTCAGTGTAACGTGAAGTCTCCTGTGAAGAGGCGTTCGGGACTTTTCCCTCGTCTGCTGAGCGTCGACAGCCAAACGGAGAAACACAACCAGAGAAGGTGACTTTTTCCTGCTGCTGCTCACGGTCCAACACCAACCACTGCTAAAGTCACAGTCTGGTTTTCACGTCTCTGTCCTGGACCCGTCCTGGACCCGTCCTGGACCCGTCCAGTGAGCGACGTGTGAATCAGACTCAGCTTGTTGCTTGGTGTCTCTAGCCTTTAGCAGCACTGCCTGTGACTCTCTGACACGTTTGTCTTTGTACTGTGAATGCTTCAGTCTCCTCAGTGAGCAGAGGAGCTTCGACAGCTGCCAGCCGATGCTGGAGGTGACGTCAGAGCTGCCGTCCAATCCCAGCTCTCCAGAGGCAGGACAGCGGGACAGGTGAGTGTGTGACTGAGCAGGTGTTGCTTCCTTATTTGTTCTTTTCTTGATTTTCTATTTTTTTGATCAGCAGGATTCACACGAAGAAGGAGAGCAGTAAGATTTCCAGATCGACGTCCAGCACCTGCAGCTTTAGCATCCCTGCAGACGACCCTCACCTGGTGAGGTCACAGTTCATCCTCTGGAGATCAGGACATTTAAACAGGAGACAGTATAAATTCTCATATAGAGGCTGGTGTTAAAGTAAGTCAGATAACAGCTGGTAAGGGGGGGTGATCACCTGCAGCCTGCTACAACAGCTCAACCTCATCAGTAAAAAGCCGAGTCATGTCATACGTGCCCGTACTCTGCCCTGTCTCTCTGTCTTCAGCTCGCTCAGCCTGCAGCAGCGGAGGGTCAAAGTTCAAGTCCTCTAGTTGTTTGTCGCAGCCCCACAGGTTCAGTATGACGTCCACGCACTCAGTGTAACAGTCACTCACACAGTCGGACACTCTCACATTATTTTACTGCTTCCTGTTCATGTCTGTTCACTTTCAGAGATGAAAAACAGAAACTCTCCCAGATCCAACCTCAAGTTTCGTTTTGACAAGTTGAGCCACTCTGCTGCAGTAAGTCTGTTTGTGTTTGTGTTTGTGTTTGTGTTTGTGTTTGTGGCCGGACACCACCTCCTCTGGGCTGTGTGTGTTTTTTTGTATTGTAACCCTTCTGTCTGTCCTCAGCAGGGACATTAGACTGTGAGGACATGAGGACGGCAGTGGGAGGTATGTACACTATCAGAAAGGCACAAAACTATCTTCCCGATTTTCAGATTGACGGATGTAATGAAGCGTTGCCGCTGCTCGGAGCTGTGGATCAGGACGTGGACCTTAGAACAGGTTCATGTCAGGTGGTTTGGGTTCAGGTGAAGTTGGGGTCAGCTTAAACATGTTAGGAGAGGACTGGTTTAAAGACCAAAGTCCAGAGCTCTTCATAGCAAACAGGCAAAACCTCCTCTGAAACCTGAAGAAGAAAGTTTTGTTGTTGTTGTTAGTTTCTAATCTCTTTATTTTCTTTGCAGTTTCCAGAAAACAACAAGGAGGTTCACACAAACACCAGGAGGAGGACTTTAATCTGAAAACACCCACACACACACACACACACACACTGAGGCTCTGGTGGACGTGGCTCTTATGGCTGTTTTACATAGACAGTACATTTCAGGCATCATTTAAAGGATCATTCCATCAGTTTTATACAGTAAGATCAGTTTAATAGTCCTGGTCAGCCCTGGTCAGTCCTGGTCTGTCCCGGTCTGTCCTGGTCAGTCCTGGTCTGTCCCGGTCAGTCCTGGTCAGCCCTGGTCAGCCCTGGTCAGCCCTGGTCAGTCCTGGTCTGTCCCAGTCTGTCCCGGTCTGTCCTGGTGGTTTCTGGGTGCCTGTGGAAACTAACATATATGTTGTGGGGCATCTTTGGCCCCGGTCCCTCAGGAGCCTCACCCGGCCCTGTTTAGTGTGCAGTGTGGCGCTGAGACATCGTGGAGATGTACACACGAGTGTGTGTCTGTGTTACCTGAGCACTGATGCTCACTGAAAAGACCTTTTCCATAACAGCACAGAACAGATAGACTGACATTTCATTCTTTGATGTATAGTTTTAATAAATCCAATATGTATCAGGACGTGTTCGTCCTTTTCAACAGGCATAAACTTCTAAAAAGCAGCTTGAGATTTCAGTTGGTAAACAGGGAGCAAGAGTCTTTAAAAGCTGATGGAAAGTTAAATTAATAAAAAAAAGAATCGTTTCTATGTTAAATGTTTTCAGTCGCTGTGTCAAAGCTGAGATCAGTGTCGTCATTTCCAGACTCTTCTCTCTGCTCTCTGACACTGACGCAGAAGGAAACAGCTGAAGTGCTGAAAAAACAATAAATCAGTGCAGGTTTGACCTGAAGGTCTCAAAGAAATGAAAACACGTCATAAAGAAAGAAAGTTTACTGTCGTTCTTCCTGCTGTGATGTTTGCAGTGTTTACACACATCAGTCAGTAAATATCATCATCACGATCCAGCTGTCGACCGAGACCTCGAATTTCATCAGAGCTGAGCTGAGAACGACTCTGTGCTCAGAACCTGAAGAACAAGGAAGCTGCAAAAACTGACAGAAAACAACTGATTTATGTTTTGCACTGAAATGACACAGAGCTCTGTGGATGTTCAGTGACTGAACCAGGCCACTGACTCAACTCTGTAACTGTGCTGACCTCACTGAAAGCACAAACTCTGTTCCTCCTCTTCTCGCTTCAAGTTCAGGTGTAAATCTCTGTTTGTGTGTCCTCACATTTTTCCAAATAAGAGTAATAATTTATTTTGAAAGGGAACGGTGAGTGGGCATAAATAAAGATGTGTGTGTTTATATTGAATGTTCTGCATCATGATGGAAACATGAGAGTTCTGTAATTTGGACATGAAAAGCTGATCTGATAAAGTTTCTGCAGGACGAGACCTTTGCACTTTGTTTCACTGACTTTTGTGGTGTGTGTGTGTGTGTGTGTGTGTTGAACTCAGAATGTTCACTGAGTTTCTAATCGGTCCAGTGTGTTTTGTTTGTAAAGCTGGATAAACAACAGAGCGATGCCTAATAAACATGATGTTTATTAAAGAGCTCGGGGCCTTCACTATGCTGTCAGAGAGGGTCCAGAAGAAGTGTGCAACCCCCCTCCTCCTCGGCTCAGAGGCGTCCTCCTCGCTCCTCTTCCTCAGCGGGTCACTTCAGGCTCTGTGTCACTGTCTGAATTTTTACAAACCAAACAATCAGCTAATGGAGAAAATGATCAGCAACAAGCAAATGAATCCATAATGAATAATCAGTCATTTCAATCTGATATAACACTTAATATCACCCGCACCATCACATTATACTGATTATACTGGAACCGACAGGACTCTCACTGAAGGGTGTGATTCCTTCCTCCAGCGCTGGGTGGCGCGAACGCTCCGCTTCCCTCCAGCGCAGCACCGATGAAGAAGAGGCGGGAGGACAGAGAACCGTTGCCGGGTTAAGAGAGCAGTAGCAGCCGTTGTT
Organism: Toxotes lorentzi; assembly: GCA_037833715.1. NCBI lineage: Eukaryota > Metazoa > Chordata > Actinopteri > Toxotidae > Toxotes > Toxotes lorentzi. Next base: position 22,234,094 of record JBBMJY010000004.1, on the reverse strand, counting down.
CGCAGGTAATGTCATGGCGGCCGTGCGTAGCTTACGGGTGTCGGTGAAATCAGACAGCGGCTCTGACCGCTCGGAATCGGACTCTGACTCCGAGTCGGACAGGGATACCCGCGAAGCCGAACCGATGGAGGTGGAGGAAGGAGAGCTGGAGGCCGAGGACATCTCCGTTAACCGTTCCCTGAAGGAGCTGCTGCCGGTGAGTGATCGGACTAGGCCCTGTTAGCCCGGGGACTGGCGTCTCCTGCGGCCGGCGGATCCACTGGAAGTGTCGGCGTGTGGTAACTTGGACTCCCGGCTGTTTGTCCGGGGAGCCGTTGTGAGCACCGGGGCTGTAACGGTGTAAAAGTTTACACCTAACCGGTTTGAACTCGGACCAGCTCTGGTTTCCGTCGCGTTTATTCCGCCGCTGAGTTTAATGGTTTTTTTATTATATATTTCAGTCACTTGTTGCTGGGAAACTCCTCACGTGCGATGTTTGTGTGGAGGGACCGTACCAAACTCCGTTTACTAAACTGGAAATTAAACGCTGTTCACGGGCAGTCGGTTGGACATGAGTGAAAACGTTTAACGGCTGTGATACATGCAGTCACTGATCGGTTCGGCGCACTCATAATCACCAGCTTAAGTTATATTGATGTTTTTAAGCGGTTGCTGCTCTGTTGTTGCTGCTCTGTTAATGTTGGGGCCCTCAGACAGTCTGAGGGCCCCAACATGAAGGGGGCCCTCAGACAGACGGTCTGTCGTCCAACGTCAGTCTTTATGTGGCATTTATGAGTTTTTTTATCAGCCTTATAAATGAGCTGCAGCTGTTGGCTCACTACATTTCCTCTGTCTGAGCTGCACAGCGCCCTCTCCTCCCGTGTGACTGTTGTACAGTGTTATACAGTTTGAGTACTGAGCAGTGTTTCTAAAGAGTCAGGTATTAACTCTGACATTGATCAGTTTTATTAAACTTTCAGCAGCCTGAGAAAAGCTGAACGAGTCCGACTGAGTTATTGCTCATCATTACAGCCTGTTGAAGCTTCTCCACCTTTAATTCCAGAGCTGCTTTTTTGTTTCTGTATCTTCAGGGCCTCTGGTGCTGTGGGGTTTGTTAAACCCAGTTTTATTTTAACTTAATTTATTTTATATCTTGTTTATTTAGTTACTTCCATTCTGAGATTCATCCATGTAACAAAAACGCCCTCTATGACCTCTTTATTTTGCCAAACCACCATCATTTGGCCTTTGTCTGTGTGAGAGTGGTGGCGGGTGGTGAGGCGCTGTGGTCTTCAAACCAGTGAAATCCTGACAGAGGTTCCTGTGAAGAGTCTGAGCTGCTGGACTTTGTTTTGCAGGATACGAGTCGGAGGTACGAGAACAAGGCCGGAGCGTTCATCACAGGGATTGATGTCAACTCGAAGGTACGACACCCACACAGACGAACACACAGTCCTGCATCCGTGTGAGCTGAATTTACTCAGTCCAGAACGGTGGTGATGGTACATCATCTTCAGTCCACTCGTTCTGACGGACGCTTTCCTTTAGCACATAGAAAAAAAAGGAGATAATAAAGTAGCCATTTTAAACGAGAAGTAGAAGCTGATTTATGAAGTTCTTGGAAAATAAAATCCCACCAAATAAATGGATTATTTTTTACAGTTATATACAGTATGGCAAATGTAGGGTCGAACTGTATCACTGAGCTTAGACTCAGAGACTCAGAGTCCTGACCCCGAGTTTGATCAGTTCAGGTTCTGAATTTGATCAGTTCAGGTTCTGAGTTTGATCAGTTCAGGTTCTGAGTTTGATCAGTTCAGGTTCTGATTTCTCCTGGAGAAGCAGTTTTTTTTTTTTTTTTTAATTTTTGGCTCTATATATGTGGACATGCATTTGCAGCCATTATGTCATACAGAGAAGGACTCACTGTGATGAGCTGGGAGCAGGAAGCAGAGTTTTAACACACTGTGTGTGTTTGTTTTTTTAAATCAGGAGGCGATCGAGAGAAAAGAGAAGCGAGCGAGACGTTTCCATTTCCATGCGGAGGAGAGCGTCGGTCAGAGGAACGTTTTTCTGGATAAAGACACCATGAAGAAAGGTAAGAGGAGGTGCATCGCTCGCCTGAGCGGCACAGCCACCGTCAGTAGAGCCAGTGATTGAGTTTCCATCCAAATTTAATGCAGATTTCCTGTGTGTGTGTGTTTGTTGAACCTGTTCTCTTCTTCTTCTGTGGTGCTCAGCCATCCCCAGACTGCGCCTGGAGGCGATCTACGTGACGGGTGTGGACGACATGAGCACACAGGACGTCTTCGGATATTTTAAGGAATATCCTCCAGCACACATTGAGTGGATCGATGACACATCCTGTGAGTACCACACACACACACACACACATAAAATGCTGTCTGGAGCCTGTTAGATCTCAGTTTGGAACAGGGTCTGGTCTGGTCTTGACTGGGACCATCAGAGCTTTTCACTCTTGTGAAATACAAATTTGTTCAGGAATTTGAATTCCTGAACAAATTTGTTGAGTGAGGACCAGGTGAATCAGAGCTCCTGTGTGTATAAACGCCACCTGATCGTTTCCTAGGTAACGTGGTCTGGCTGGATGACAACACGTCGGTCCGAGCCCTCATCAACACCAGCTGGATGCCCGACCCGGTTACCACAGAGACGGAAGGCAGCGCTCAGCCCGGCGAGCAGAGCAAAGGTCAGTCTGTCCACAAAAACACGCTCAGCAGTTTCTCAATGGGAAAAACTGATGTGAGTTTGGCACCTCACAGGTCGGCGGGGTCAGGGGTCAGATGACGAGGATGATGAAGAGGAGGAGGGCGAAGTGGACGAGGAGGAAACGGCGAAGAAGAGCAGTGAGGAGATCGAAGGGAAAGACAACAACGAAGAGGTGGAGCAGAAGACGAAGGCAGAGGGCAGTCAGGTGGAGTTCATTCCAATAACTCAGACAGGAACTGATCAGGTTTATTGATCAGTTTCAATAACTCATTGATGACATGCACAGCTCTGTTTAAATGTGTGTGTGTGTGTGTGTGTGTGTGTGTGTGTGTGTGTGTGTCAGATGGGCGACCTGTCCCGGGCGGAGAGAGAGTCTCTGCTGAGAAATGACCTGCGGCCGGCGATCAAACCCTTCAAAGGAAACAAACTCTTCCTGCGCTTTGCCACACAAGGTAACACACACACACACACACACTTTCATTTTATTTTCTGTATAGCTCCAGATCACAATAGAAGTCATTTAAGTTCCCTTTCCTATAGAAAGCTCCATAACATGTTCTTTTATTGACCGACACTATGCTCTCCCCTGTGTTCGCTCTCATGACACTAAATGTGCAATAAAAATATTGTGATGATTAATAAACATAAATTAATAAACATAAAGATCTGAGTGAAAATATAAAAATACACTTAGTAAATTTGTGTTTTTCTTGTTTTTGTCTGCAGATGATAAGAAAGAGCCGGGCGCCGCTCGTCGCAGCAGATACTACATGAAGTATGGAAACCCAAACTACGGAGGCATGAAGGGAATCCTGAGCAACTCCTGGTGAGACTCGAACACTGTTTACTGCGCACGTCATTCAAAGCTCTGTTCAAGTTCTAGTTTCATTTCAGCTTGAATCTGGACAGTGGTGATATTGTATCTTAGATTTGATGAACACACAGTTGATAGACGAGTGGAACTCGTCGTGTCAGAGGACGTTTCCTCTTCCTCTGTGGACAGTTTGTAAAATGTCCCCTGTGTGGTCTCGGTGTTCAGGAAGAGGAGGTATCACAACCGGCGGATCCAACGAGACGTCATCAAGAGCAAGAAGCCTCTGATCGGAGACAGCATGGGACACACGCCGCCGTACACACACCGACACTCTGGTAAAAACACACACATCCCGTCGATGCCGTGCAGCACCTGGAAATGTAAAATGATGGTCTATGGTTCAGACGCCTGCTGGCTTTAAAACACTCAGTCGTCTTCCCCTCAGCTGACCTGGTCAACCTGCCCGAGGAGCCCATCAAGGAGGAGGAGGAGGAGGAGGACGATGATGAGGACATGGACTCGGACGACAGGGTGGTGGAGTACAGGGAACGAGGTGAAAGGGGCAGCGGCTCGCGTTCGCTTGGGGCGGGGCTACGTAGCCGGGCAGAGCGCTCGCCCTCCCCCTGGTCAGAGTCGGACGAGATGGACTACGACCTGGAACTGAAGATGATCTCCACACCGTCGCCAAAGAAGAGCAAGAAGATGACGATGTACGCCGATGAGCTGGAGACTCACCTGAAGAGCATCCGGTGAGACACACTTGCTGACATTCTCACCTGTCTTCACCTGTTTCACAACATGAAGAGTCCATAATACGAAGCAGAAATCCCACTTATTTTCTACAGTTACAGCCTCATTTTAACACGGGATTAGATTAACAGGACTGAAGTGAGGTGGGGACAGTTTTCTGAGCAGGTGTGCAGGAGTGAACCTGCAGGGGCCCTGACAGATGTCCACATTTTTCTTATGTCAGTTTTAACTTTTTGTTCTTTGCTCTTTCTCTTGTGAGCAGGAACCGGATCGGAGGGTCCGGGTCACAGAGCAGGACCAAATCCTCGTCACCCACCAAAGTGATGGACGTCCGGCAGCTGCTGGAGGAAAAAAGACAAGGACTCTCTCAGCGCAGACAGCCCCCCCCGGTGGCCAGCAGCGGGAAAACAGGTCTGTTGTCAACTGACACGTCTGCTGTGATTACTTGAGCTGCTGCTGTGAGAAAACAGAGGCTCGAAAACTGGACTCAAAAACTTCCAACACTGTGTTTGTAGACGTACGGCAGAGGTTGGGGAAGAGACGTTACTCCCCAGACAGAGAGCGCTCGCCCTCCCCCGTCTCCCCCAGAGAGGCGGCCCCAGCCAGAGAACCAATCAGAGACGTTCATCGCAGACTGGGCGTGGCCAGTCAAGACAACAGAGGCGTCTACTCCAACTCATCCAAAGACAGAAAGACAAGTAAACAGCTGCTGAAGGCGTCTGTGGGCTGTGAACGTCCACAGCTCTGCCTGTTCCTCTTCTCCTCATTGTCCCACTGTTCCTCCTCTTTTCTTCTTCATGCCCCCCCATGCCTTTTCCTGTCTTCCTGTCCAGTACCTGGGAAAAGTTCAGAGATTCCTGTTGTGTGCGGTGTCGTTGGAACAGGAAGTGCCCCGCCAAAATCTGTTAGATCTGTTAAAATCAGTGCAGTGAAACCTGCGTCTTATAAAATGTTCCATTTCCTCCAGAAACCCATCAATGTGTTGTTATAAAGCCTACATTTGTTTTAATGGCTCCAAAGTTTCTTAGCATCGTACATTTTCTTATATTTCCCCTAAACCCTAAAACTGTTTGTCGCCCATTAAGTGACAGATTTGTATAACGTGCACAAATTTAGCAAAATGTCAAAATTAGTTTTAGGCCCCTGAAATCCCCAAATATGATCCAGCAAGTTGTTAAAGGGCCCTGAAATGTTGTCGTGATAATTCATCCAATGATGTTTGTCATGACTCCAGAACTTATTGTGTAAAAAATAATTTCTAATCCAAACACATGTTAATGATGTGTTTGTGTTGCAGGCGGCCTGTGGAGCCGATTCGGCTCCGGGGACGACGTCAGCGGCGCTGGACGTCACGACCACAGACCGAGCAGCCGGTCGTCGGGCATGTTCTCCTCCTCGTCGGGGCGGAGCGGCGATGGCGGCAGGAGGAGACGAGGTGACGGGGAGGAGGAGGAGGAGGAGGAGGAAGTGGAGGTAGAGGAAGAGGACGACTCGATGCTACAGAGGATATGGAGCACCATGATCAAACAGAAGCAGGAGCGTCTGTCACACAAGATGAAGAAGAGCCGACTGGACAACCTGCCGTCGCTGCAGATCGAGATCAGCCGCAACAGCAGCGACGACTCCGATGCCTGAAACTGAACCGGCGGTGGAGGAGAAGGAAAACCTGTTCTGGATCACATCCTTTCTCCCTGTACAACACACATGAGGACATGAAGCTCTCAGAGCAGATCTGAGGCCAGTGTGGTGACTTGTCTTTTATTCTTTAGATGGGAGGCGCTTGTATTGTGTATCTGCAGTCCATGGATGGATGACTGAGTGGGGCCCCTGGTCCAAGGCCCTTGTTTGCAGTGACTGTTTAGTTAAAAGTAGGGGTGTCCTGATGGTGTGTCGGACCCTGATCCTGATCAGAGTCTTGTGATATTGAGAATCAGACACATGACGTGCTGTGCAGTCAGAGCTCGGAGGTGAAACACAGAATGAGGCTGAAAGTGATTCGTTCTCATCACCTCGGCCTGCCGGCGCTTTTCACTGCACATGAGAGGGAAAACGAGTGTGAAAAATGATGAATGACAGAGATCTTCAGTGTTTGGATCAAGTTGCTGTTATTTCACTGTGTAAGATACAGATTTAATTTAACATGTCGATAAATCTCTGATCAGACTCTGTATCAGCAGATAATCTATATTACAGGACTCAGATCAGGATCAGGGCCAGTAAACCCTTGAGAGGGACACACTGTTAAAATGCCTAAACTTGGTACTGCAGCACAAAAGTCCTGTCCAGTGTGAACTTGAGCGTTGACTCTGGACAGGGCCGCTCCCGTGTGGGAGGGGTCTATGCCTGGGGGCCGCTGTCTCCCAACCCACCCATGCTGTGCTGATACGTTAAACATCTGTGCTGATATTTAACATCCTGAAAACATGCTTCGTTTTTCAGTTGTACTCTTGTCGGGATGTAACAGAGCATCATGGGAGCATCTCTCCTCTCACCTGGCCAGCTGTTTAAAAAGCTGCCCTGTTTGTCATCAGTAAATCATTCCTACGTCACCATGGAGACGCTGAACACCTGAGAGCTGAACCCTCAGCCCTGGCGGTTTTATCGATGCCTTGCTCAGGACCATTCCTCCTCAACGCTTCGAGCTCTTTAACGTCTGACCATCGGCCACCATCAGCCATCAAACCCAGACAAAACTTCATTCACAAAAAGTGTGTTTTTACATTTTCCAGGCCCCGTTCAGTCCGAGCAGCGGTGTGATGTTCAGTTAGTTGGACAGGATCATTAAACGATGAACTGAGAGACGATCCTGACTCCACCTTTAGTTTCAGTGCGTCTCAGTGTTTCGCTTCATGTTTTTCCTCAGACAGACTCAGAAAAAGAGACACAAGCAGAAATGAAGAAGTGTCTGTGTCTGAGGATCATTGTCAGATGGTAAATGTCCTAAATGTGGAACTTTTTCTTACATTTATCATCATCTTCATCATTGTCTGTGTTTTACTGAGCAACATCCAGGTTCCTTCAGCGCTGACTGACCTCTCTGTCTGTCTGTGTGTGTGTCTGTGTGTCTGCATGTGTGGACACAAACACTGTATTGTACATTACATAATTTGTGTTGTTGTTTTTTTTTTTTAATCCAACATTTTGGGGCCACAGTGACTGTAGTCCGACATCAATCTGTTGGTTATGAATTGACATTATTATTAAAATGTTGGCTCATGCTTTAATTTGCACTTCTGCAGTTTCTGAATCATTTTCTGGGAGTTTTACTGGACAATTGTTTGCTTACTGTGTATAGCCATAATCTTTCCAGCAGGGTTTAAACAGTCATTTTCTTCATCAGCTGCTGTTCAGATTATTTTCTCCACAGTTCAAATGTTTATCAGGTAAAAAGAGTGAACGTTCAGTGGCTGCAGCTTCTGAGATGTGTGAGGGTTTGCTGCTTCTTTCAGATCATTTGACAGCACGTTCAGTATATTTGAGATTTTTGACTCTTCTGGACTCCAAATGTAACTCGAAGTCCTGCTCACCACAATTCATCCCACAGCTTCAGATTCACTGATTGTGAAAATGCAGTTAGCTCCATGCTAACTGGTTGGATATTATTAGACACAGTAATCAAACACCAGTGTGTGAGGAGATGTGTCTCTGTCATCCAGTCCAACAAGTCCCACAGAAACTGTGAGTGGACATAAGGCAGCATGATGAAGCAGAACTACAGCTGAAATGATGAAGTCCTGCCGTGACGATAAAAATCTGAAAATACTTTCCTGGGTGAGTTACAGTCAGAAGGTGATCCATCCATGAGACTACTGATCTAACCAACTGGGTCCCGACCCAGGGTCCCTGGACCAGGTCTGCTGTATGAAGAGAAAGCAATGTGACGCAAAGAGCCACAAAACGGCTACACAGACTCTAAACGTTTGTCGTTTCAGTGTCACTCAGCTGAAAATCTTGTTTTATTTCATATGGCACAGACACTGGAGGCCATTAGGTTTTGCATATTCATACGCACGTGTACAGCATGTAGCTGCACACTGATCACGTGTAAGCATACGACATCATGTGCTTACATGTTTCATGTTTTAATGTATTTCAACATATCTCATCGTTACTTTATGATTTATGTGCCTTTCTTTATGGTACAATTGTCAGTATTAGCATATTATTCTTAAAACCTAACCGACATACTTTGGCCTCATGTTATTGTTGGGTAATCATCTCTTGGTTGTGGCTTTCGTTATGTAGTAAGAAGCTCAAACCGCTTCAATATGATTGGCTCACTCGTGTGGCTGTTATTCCATGGAACCAATCAAAATCACAACCCCGGCCCATACGGCTTGAAACCAGCCAATGGGACTGCATTGACGTCATGCGAGCTATAAACTCATTTGTGTGACGTTGGAGCCTTCTAGTTACAGTCGCCATCTTCTTGTCGTCGAAAACGAGCAGAGAAGGACGACAGGCGGCGGCCGAATTAAAAACACGAAAGTGGCGTTATTTTTCACGGAGTCAGGGCAGAACAGTTAGCTACAGTTAGGTATATGAGTTCATGGACTGCCTGTTGATCAATGGTTATGGTATTGAAAAGGCTGGCGTAGGTTTCACCGGGTCGCACAGCTCAAAGATGGACGACAACGCGGCGAGGGAAGATGCCTGCCGAGAGTACCAGTCCTCGCTCGAAGACCTGACATTCAACAGCAAGCCGCACATCAACATGCTGACCATTCTGGCCGAGGAAAACCTCAACTTCGCCAAGGATATCGTCGCAATTATTGAAGCACAAATAAGCAAGGTTTTTATGAATATAGAATACTTTCAATTTCAGATTCTTTATGTCGATGTATGTAGTTGGCCCAGTCGACGATGTGCTAGCATGGCGGCTAACATTACGACATGTCACATAGATACGTTACGTTTCGGTGTTGTTCTGGTTCGCACCTCTATCCAGTGGCATAAAGTCAAAAACCCGGTTACACATTAATATGTTTAGTTTACTTTGAAGGAAGCCATTTTTTTGGGAATAGTTACTCTGTCGAAACTCGCCGACCTGATTTCAGAGTGAGCTTTAATTTGGTGTGCTCTCGGGCTCAACTGCAGTGAAAATCCACCGTTAAAGTACTTACTTACAGGCCTTAGTGTTGAATGTGAAGTTACTGTAAACCACTTACATCGAGGTCAAGATATGTGACTAAAGATTGCGTTTTTAGGTCAGTTAATCCTTTAAAAGTAAGGCTGAGTTTGTAAATCGTCGCCAAAGGTGCCGTCTGTTGTTTAATCTAGCTTACGTTATATACCAGTTGGGGAAAAAAGAATGGCACAGGAAAGTGTTTTACAGGAAGACCGCAAGGAGGAGGCAGATAAAAAATCGTGTGTAGTTGAGCGCACCACCCACAACAAGTTACAAAATCAAGGAAAGATGTAGAACTGTAGTAGTAGAGGAAATGAAAAAATGCCTAGATCCACTCCTTTAACTAGATCTGCACCAAAATGTAAGGGGTTCTTCCCTGGACTACACGTGATCTCCCCTCCAGGTTTGGGACTTCAGGTACTTTGTGTAACCCTGCTGACAAATAATCAAACAAAAAGGGACACGGGTGAAAACAGCCTCAGTGGTGGAGGTGACAAAATGGGATTTTAATTGTATTTTATATCATTTGACTTCTTTAAGGAGGCTTTAGAGCTCAGGAGTAGCTACAGCTACTCGGGTGGAACACGCCTTTAAGAAACAGAAGAACAGGCAGCTTTTAAGCTAATTTAAACAACGTAAACCTAGGTTGATTTATCACGACTAGTATTTGGACCGTGTCAGTTATCATAAACAGTAGTCTGACCTAATGGACAAAGTGCATGAGGTGGTGGTGCTGTAGAGCACAAGCCGCCTGTAAAAACTCACTTAATGAGCCCAGGACGACTCAGTTACAGTGGATTTTGACTCAGTTTGCAGCCCTGACCTTTCCCAGCCACAAGAAGTACTTCAGCCATTCGTTACTGTGTTCCTGCAGTCATTGTCTTTACACCTGCTGAGTGAGACCAGACCACATCTCTGTTTTTAAATGGTTTATGGTCTTAATTTATTGTTAATAAATACAACCGGGTAGATATCGTTCAATGCAGGAGACTGGGCCTCTATAAAGCCCCCTCCACCCTCGTTTGCCTCAGTTACTTCTGTGGTCAGTGTTTGCATTTTAACGCCCGGCGGACCAAAGCTTCGGTCACTTGAAGGCTGAGCAGATCAGATTAAATTTTCTTTGCATTAATTCACTAGTGAATCTTGAATCACTGAAATGTCATTGAATGGTTAAAATGTTATAATAAAAAATGTGAAATGTGCTTTTTGTCATTTTTTATTTCCCAGTGTAATTTATTGGTATGACTCTGGTTTACATTTACTGACACGGCTGAGTCTGACTCAGCTTGTTTGGACTGGTTGTAAAAACAGTATAAACTACTGATGCTGCATAGTTAAGTAACAGACTTCTGTTTAAAGTGTGTAGAGTTTAGATTCAGTTCACAGCTTCTTTAAATGCTGACAAATCACCTGTCCTATTTTCCAATGGGTTCTTTTTCAACAACTGAGGGAAGAAAAAACCTTTTGAGGGGTCAAACTTTGAAACCGTGTGGGTGAATTAAAATCACTGGGTGTGGAGTTAAACTCGCTGATGTGTCGTCAGGGTAAAGTACAAAGAGAGGTTTAAGGAAGAACCCTCTTTGGAGGTAAAAAGGTTCCAGAGGACTTGACTGGGCTCCTTTTTTAACCCCCTTTGCATCATGGACTTGTTTTTTTTTTCTCCGCTGACTTGGGAGAAGGATCATTCCTGAGATCCATCTTTGCAGGCACTGAACTGACTGATTGACTTTTGAAGAGGAGTGATTTTCCCTGATAGTTTCTTGTTTTTGGATGAATCATGTTGTGGCCAAACGTTTGGTGTGATTCTAATGGAATTTATTTTTGCCTCTTTTGATTCCTGATTGAAGAAACGCGTTTTGTAAAATTGGACTTTCATGTTTTTGTTTTTTTTCCATCTGAAGAGTCACCTTTTTCTCACTTTTTCCACAGACTTTTTTTTCTGCTTTGGATTTTCCACATTTTAATCTAAATCTTTCACACAGTGGGTGGTGAGGGGGAGGGCTGTCATCCCCAGTTGAATCCTTTGTAGTTGTAATTTGAGTTTTTGTTCTGAAATGTTGGTTTAACCCCTGTTGTTTTCTAAACTTGTTGAGTTCTCTATTGCTCCAGGCCCCACCTACCGAGAAGCTTCCAGTTTTGTACTTAGTGGATTCCATAGTGAAGAATGTTGGAGGAGAGTACCTTGCAGTGTTTGCTAAAAACCTAATCACTTCATTTATATGTGTCTTTGAAAAGGTACAGTTCTCTTTACTGCTGTTTAGCATTGTTCAAACTTAGTCACTGAAAAGCTTAGCAGCCCACTTCCCTCCTGTTTGTTGTGTTGCTTGCTTTCTATGTGTAGTCACCTGCACTCTGCTCCTGTGTACTTAATGCCATAACATAGGCCTGTTAATAAACATGTGCAAGGGAGGGTGAATGTCACGCTTTTGGAATTTCATAAAATTATTCTTGTTTTTTGACTTTGACTTAAACTCCAGAAAGTTTTTAACAGTATTTTTAAGTATATTTTCACCCTTTTACTTGTAATGAAAATAGAACTAACTCATGTTAGATCTGTATTATCCTTTGCTGTGATGTTACTGAGTGTGTTTTAGATCTTTGTTGGTAGCTGTGGACCAAGTCATGTCCTGTGTTTGTAGGTGGATGAAAACACTAGAAAGAGTCTGTTCAAGTTACGATCGACGTGGGACGACGTGTTTCCTCTGAAGAAACTCTACGCACTGGACGTCCGGGTTAACTCTTTGGACCCGGCCTGGCCCATCAAGCCGCTGCCGCCCACCGTCAATGCCAGCATTCATGTCAACCCCAAGTTTTTAAAACAGGTGTGTATGTGCTGCAAACACCACATCAGACTGCAACTGTGCCTTTGCCTTTTTTGTTGTACTTCAACATCTAAATAAAATGTGTTGATTTGTTCCTTTGAGAGTGTGTAAGCAGCTGTGGTAGCAACTTTTTTCAGCTTGTGAAATGTAGTTTGTTTCATCGCAAAGTTAAAAACAAAGCCAGTCTCTGCAGTCAAGCTAGTTCAGCCTGCCTTTTTAATGGCTGAACTTGTTTCTTAATCTTCTTAGAAGTGTGTCAGTATTTAACCTAATGCTGATCGCTGCACTCAATAAAAATTCAGTGCAATTCACAGTTGATGCAGTTATGAGGAGTTACCGGCTCTCTAACTGCTCTAACACTGCTCAGACCTTTAAAGAACACAGTTAAACTGGAGAACTACATTTTATCCTGTGCCAGCTTCATCACTGCAAACTGAGGTTGTTCAGGTGAAACAAGTGTTCATTTAATTGATTACATTAAGTGACCTTTCTCAAAAATTAATTGGCTATTAACTATCTAGCTCATTGATTTCTTATTTGAGTCATATTAAAACAAAAATGCCAAATATTCTGTGTTCTTTCTTAAAATGAAGTCTTCTAAAATGAATGAATGAATGGATTTTTGTGTCACTGAAGCTGGAACAGTGTGGGAAAAAAAAACAAACTCTTGGAGAGTCAAGGTCTTTATCACCTCCTGTTGAATGTTAAGTCAGAATCTGTGATTAACCAGTAAATCCTTCAGATGAACGCTGTGGACTAAAAAACGTAGTTATATCCCTTTTGAGATGTCGTGGAGGCAAAGTAGAGTCTCTGAAAGTGGAAAAACTCATCAGAAGCAGAACCTCTCAACTGGACTAAAGATCTAAAACCTCTCTCTTTCTGTCCTCCTCCTCCGCCTCGGCTGTGACTCAATAACCTCGGTGTGTCTCCAGTCTGAGGAGGCATCCTCCCCACAGCCAGCACCCTCCCAGCCCGCTCCCTCTCCTACTCCCACTCCCACTCCAGCTCCTGCTCCTGCTCCTGTTCCTGCTGCTTCTCCTGCTCCGCAGGCAGCCCCTGCCATCAGCCAGTCCAGCCTGACCCAGGAGCAGCTGATCCGGCAGCAGCTGCTGGCCAAACAGAAACAGCTTCTGGAGCTTCAGCAGAAGAAGATCGAGCTGGAGCTGGAGCAGACCAAAGCACAACTGGTAGGACAAACGAGGGCTGGTTTGTAGTTTAGATCTGATTCCAAATCTGCTTGTTGATTTTGGTTAAATCAGAACCAGGACTGTGGGTTTTGTCCCCAGTTACTTGATTTTAAAATTGCCTCAAAATGTGATCTCTTTGTGGCCAGTGTGGAGAGGAATAATTTCATAAAGCTAAACTTTAGAATCAGTCGATTAAAATTTGAGTTCTATAGCACTTTACAATGTGCAGCATCATGAGAAACCTGCAGTTGTATAGGAAAACATCCGGCTGTACAGCAACCAGGGAAACCAGTAACTCTTCCCAGTTAGATTCGGTAAAAACCCCTCTGTGTTTTAGTCACATGAAATGCACTGATTTGAATAATTGGTGTTTTCCCACAAAATTACACCACCTGCTCTTCTGTCATCGAGTATGACAGATTCTCCTACTTCACTGAAAAGGCTTTTCTCAGTTTCTGTGTCTGGCTCTGATGTCATGAATCATGCAGGTGCGTCCAGGTGTTAAACTCAGGGAAAACAAAGTTTGCACAGTCAAGTGAACAACATGTCAGCCAACAAGAAGGAGGCACATTTTTGAATAGAGGGGATCTTTTATATTTAGATGCGTCCTAACTGTCGGTCTGTTGTCACATCTGTTCGTCCTCGTGGTTTAGATATAAAACTTCTCCCACTGGTAAAACAGAAGCACCAACAGTTGTGTATTGTGTCTATAGGCTGGTGGATTTGCGTTACCAACACCGGCTCCAGTCTCCACTGCGGCAGCCCTGAGCACGGCACCAAAGCCCGTCAGCACGACTGCACCTGTGGTCCGACCGTGGATCCCACCTCAGACTCAGTCCGATGCCAAACCATCCACCAGAGACCCTCGTCTGAACCGCACTGGCCCCCCACCTGCCTCGCAGCTCAAAGAACAGCCTGCTGGGAGAAAAGACACCCCCTCCACAACAGGAAGTCCTGCCCCGACATCCGAGAAACGACTGCCAGAGAAATCCACCCGTCCGGACAAGGCCAGAATGTCGAAGAAAGAATTGGAGGAGAAGCCAAAGTCCAAGTCGCCGTCTCCGATGGCCAAAAGTGTCCAGAGCAAAAACAAACAGGTGGAGACTGAGATTCAGAAGTCGGCCGACGGCACGAAGAAAGATCCCAGGCTTAGGAAACGCACCCAGGACAAGACCGGAGACGCCAAAGACGATGAACTGAAGGAGAAGAAGAGATGCAGCGACAAGAAGGAGCGAGAGGAGGTGGCACAGGGGGCAGACCCTCAGAGGTTCAACAAAGGGAAGCTGGTGAACGGCTCAGTGACCAAACACGACCGTGAGGAGTCCGCACAGAAGATTGAGTTCAAGACTGGAGGCAACGCCCGAACGCACGCCAGGAAACGTACCCGGTCTCGGTCCAGGTCACGCTCCCCCACCTCCTCCCCGAAGAGGAAGGACAGGCGGTCGCCCAAGGGCAGAGCCAGGAGCAGCTCAATGTCCCCGTCACCCTCTCACAAACCAGGCAAACCCAGAAGGGTCCGCGCAGACGAACCTCAACACTGCAAGCCTGGCCGTGAAGACCGGCTCGCTCCCAAGAAGAACCAATCAGAGAGCAGGAGGTCGAAGAGGCCTTCGGAGGACCGGCACTCTGAGTCCAGAGACTCTCACTCCCCGCGTAGCCACGATGGAGGCGGCAAGGAGACCAAGGACGCTCCTCACCGCTGGAGGAGTGGCTGGGAGGAGAACAAACAGTGAGTGTATTGCTTTAACTGTGTTAGTGTGTGGTAAATTAGTAATGTTAGTAATTACTGACATTGTATGTACATACAGTACATAAAATGTGCAGTTATGTACAGTTTTACTTAAACTACAGACAGAAATTCACCGAGTTTTTGTTTCCCCTTCAGTCTGAAGCTGTCAGAGGACTCTCACATGAAGCCTGTGCCTCAAAGACACAAACCGTATAGCACCCCGACCCGCCCTACCACCCCCCGAACCCCGAAGCACCGCCTCAGCGTGGACGCCAACCTGCAGATACCCGAAGTCCTCAACTCTGCCTCCAAGAAGGACCTGCTCAGGAGAGTATGTTAACAGACACCTCTCACGCAGGTTTACTGCACCTCGAAATCCACAGTTCTCACATAGAACATAGAAGAAGTGTTTTTCTTCTACATGTATAAAGTAGTTAAACAGTTTTAATATCACATTCAGTCTCAAAGGGCTTCACAGGCCCACAGGAGGTCTTTACAGTGAGTTTCAGCTCGTCGTTATCTGTTTACCGTCCTGGAGAACATAGTGAAGCAGCATTGGAAAAAAAACTCTGTCCTCACTTTTCCTCTGAAAGTTGTTGTCTCCGTTTCGTTGCAGGCCAGTAAGCGTCTGGAGAGTGGGGAGATTTCCCAGGAGGACTTCTTGAACATGGCCCACCAGATCAAACATTTCTTCCAGTATCAGGAGGAGAAGCAGCAGCACTCGGAGAGCTGGGACGACTCCAGCGACTTCTCTGCCAAGAAACAGCCGCTGCTGACCACGCCCCCCTCCGCTCAGCCGCGCCCCCACGACAGCATGAACGCAGCAGAGCTGTCGTACTATGAGCACAAGTCCAAGCTGAGGAAGACTCAGGTCACTCACCGAGTCGCTGGAGAGGAGTGGGAGGGCCAGGAGAGTCCAGAGGATGCTGAGGGATCGGGACAGGGTGAGAAGACGAGCGGCGGCCGAACCGCTGGACACCCGTCATCACATAAATATAGCCGGGGGCCACGGGACAGACAAGGTGAGCTGAGGGTGATCTGGAAAAAGAAAACTGAATATTTTTGGGTTTGTCACCTTGTGCTGTAGGAAAATTGGTTGTAGCTGAGACATTTTTAATTCTTCTGGCAAAAATACCAAATATATTCTGATTCCAGTTTTCCGTCCATGAAGAAACCAGCCGTTAATCACATTTTGAGGCCTGAGTCACTGATGTCCACTGTTTGATGACTGTTTACAGGTGAAAGACGGAGTAAAGAGCGCGAAGAGCCGCGGCCTCCGCTGGGCCCCATGATCGAGGAGTACAACCACGGCAAAGAGTTCCCCACTCTGAAATCTCTGCCAGGCCTTCGCTTCAGGAGGAGAGCCGACCCCAGAGAGTCCAGTAAGATCTCTGCTCCCAAAATACCATGACGTGTTGATATCTGTTGAAACTGATCAGTGAAGGCAAATATTCTGTTATCTGTCATCTTTATCCACAGACAGGTCAGAGGTCAGGTTCTGGAGCTGCGGGGTGTCAGCGTCTCGATCAGTCATACTTCGGCAGGGTTAGCGACTCTTCTAAAGAGATCACAGTTTACACATGTAGTTAGGATTAGTTCAGCTCACATGCTCGTCCTGAATAACTCAGCACAGCCTCAGACCCCAGTCACAGACAGAGGAAGAGTTTCAGACAGCTCTGACTCACGTTTCCTCTGTGGTTTCTAACTTAAACAGCCTTCAGTGAGTGAAGCTCGTACTGTTAAGTCAAACACCTACAATGAGAGTGAATGACAGGGTTTTGTTGGCCGTTGACAGGAACGACTGCAGGGTCGGGGTCAGAAAACGTCTTTATGAGTTTGTGTCTGTCGTTTCCAGGTGACAGGGAGTGGAACTCGCCTCTGACTGAGCGCCAACGTTACGACGAGCGTGAGGACCAGAAGAGCGGATACGATGCTCCGCGGAGGTACGTCCCCTCTGTCGACCCCAGACATCCTGACCCTCGGAGGCCGGAGGGACCCCCGCCCTCTGGCACAGTGGTCCACAGGAACTGTCCGAGCCCGGCCGGTCTGGACGCCCCGGCCCCCAGGTTTGAGCGTGAGCGCCTATCACCTCTTCATCAGAAGGACTCAGCAGAGATGAGCCCTGTCCCGCGCTTTGAGAGCCCCAACAGCGAGCACTCCGACGACGGGCCCCTCAATCTTGATGTCGCCCCTCCCCCTCCCCCCAAATCCATCCTCAAGGCGCCGGCCCGCGGGGGACCACTGGCTTCTGTCCGACAGCACAGCAACTCCCCGGGACACACGCCTCCCCATGATGGAGGACACCCACCCTCCCGATACGACGGGCCTGAACACCTGGGCCCCCCCAGACCACACCCTCCGGGCTGGTTTGATGACTCATCACAGTTCAATGGGCCTCACCACCAGGGTCCCGGCAGGTTCGAGGGTGGCGGGGCGCCTCATCACGGCATAGCGGAGAGGTTCGATGGCCCTGATGGCCCCCACATGTCACATGGTCCAATGAGAGGTGGGGATGGTATGGGGAGATTTGATGGTCACCCTCACCCTCAGGGCCCTGGGAGGTTTGATGGTCCCATCGGCCAACAGCCCCCAGTGAGGTTTGTAGGACAGGGGCCTGGACCGGGGCAGTTTGAGGGCCCGATGCAGCGCTTTGAACCATCGCGGCGCTTCGATAACAACATGGCTCCTGGACCTGGGCCAATGGGCTTCCAGCAGCAGCGACCTTTGCGCTTCGAGGGCCCTCCAAACCAAATGGGCCCCATGAGGTTCGAGGGGCCCGGCCAGCCAGGTCCCAGGTATGACATGCCCAACGTGCCCCATCAAGGTGGGCCCCTGCACTTCGAGGCCCCTCCTGGGCAGCAGGGCCCCCCCAGGTTTCCTCCCCAACACAACTTGCAGCCTCCCATGAGGCCGATGGCCCCACCCATTTACGAAAATCCCATGGCCCCCCAGCAGAACTTCAGCATGGCCCCGCAGTGTTTCCCAGAATCCATGAACCCTCAGTTCCCTGCGGGGCCAATAGCGTTCCCGACGCAGCCAAACCTCCAGGCAGGAAACTTCAACCTGCAGCCGGCTCCCTCGTTCAGTCAGCCAGGCCCCGCCCCCTTCTACAACCCCGCAGCTCCTGCCGTCGGCATGCAGCAGCAGGTGAGTGACACACCTGTCAGTCACAGACTCACCTGGAGCTTATGGTTCTGTGTTTGTATTGTTTGGTTGATCAGCAGTAAATATTTAAAGTTTATCATTAACATCTGAGATGAAGAGTAAATATACATATACATACATCACAGTTTTATTAGAGATGTTCTATGTTCTCTTCCTGCAGGTGAGCTCTGTGTTTAAATCCTCTCATGTTGTTCACAGGTGAACATGATGGGAAACATGAACCAGCCGTTCCTGCCTCAGAACCCGGTGCCTTTCAGACCTCAGAGTAAGATCATCCTCCTGCTGATCTCCACTCGAACACCTCTCAGATTTCTGGTTCTGAGAAGAACCACAGCCCGGTTACTTCATGCATTTTAGAACAATCACAACCTAAATGTGACTAAATGTAACGTCTCCATCACAGGTGGACGCACCCTTTGACTGATTTTTGTTTTGAATGACAGTAAATCCTAAAACACAAATGAAGCTCATTACTGAAACATCGACCCTGTCGCTGACTCGTAGCTCTCTGTGGGTTGAAACCAGAGTTTCTCACTGGTGAGTGTGTCTGTGTCCCAGCAGCTCCGCAGGTCGTCCCTCCAGAGAACCACTTCGGTCAGGTTGACGTCAACGACCTGCTGTCCAAACTCATCTCCAACGGCATCATCAAACCCTCGCAGCCCGACGTCGCGCCGACTACCAGTAACGGTCAGTCAGCTGTTCGCCTGCATATAGCTTCATGTTGATGTCATGTAAACGGGTGAACTATGTTTTTGATAATTGTTGTAAAGAGCCAGTAAAATACGAGTCCGTAAACTCGTGTACTGATTGTTTAGTTCTGACATTTGACCATGAAGAGGCTCTAATCTCCGTTAAAAAGTCTTAATTTGAAATGTGCTGCTTTCCGTACGCTTTAATCTCTGTACATTACCGGGTTTCATAAAATTGTTGTTGCCATGGTGACTTTATGAGGTTGTTCAAATAGTTAAACACTGGGTTTCTTTTTCCAGAATCTGCCGCCACAGCTCCAGCAGCTCCACTGGGGGAGGAGGAGGAGGAGGAAGAGCAGGAGCTGGAGGAGGAAGATATCCCGGACCTCACCAGCTTCACCATCGATGACATGAAACCGTGAGTACGGACGCGGCCGCCTCAGAGCTGGGGCGGGCCTCATTGGGCTTTAATCAGTCGGTCGATCCACAGAACTAATCTGCTCTGTTCTGTGGAATCTGTGACGGACATTTAAATCAATGAAAAATAATTGTTAATCAGGTCCAGATGTTTCAGCGTCTTACAGCTTTTAACCCCCTCCCCCTTCCCCCAGGCGGTACGAGAGCGTGGTGACCAAGCTGTACTCAGGGAACCAGTGCTGTCTGTGCAGCATGAGGTTCACCGCCGCTCAGACCGACATGTACGCTGACCACCTGGACTGGCACTTCAGACAGAACCACGCCGGCAAGGTTGCCAGCAAGAAGGTCACACACCGCCGCTGGTACTACAGCCTCAGGGTGAGAACACACACTCACACACACACACACACGTTTGGTGACCTCACGCTTCCTCATTTTCCCTGTGAGGACATTTTGGTCTCATGAAGAAGAAGCAGCACAGTGAGACGTACTGATTTTTATTTAGAGCACTTTTTGGTGTCAGACTTTTCCAGTGACGTCAAAAAAACCCAAAAAAACTGTAATTCATTCCCAGAATCTGGTCTTCATCGGTGTTTAATGCGTGTGTGTGTTCCTCAGGACTGGATCGAGTTTGAGGAGATCGCAGACCTGGAGGAGCGAGCGAAGAGTCAGTTCTTTGAGAAGGAGAATGAGGAGGAGGTTCAGAAGAACCAGGCGGCCGCGAAGGAGAAGGAGTTCCAGAGTGTGAGAGCCACCAAGGACCGAGTGGGCGAGGTCAGTGTTAATCATGGTGCTCGGCACATATGTGAACATGTAGTGCAGCCGCTTCTTTGCTGTGATTGGCTGGTGCTGAGAACGGTGGCCAGCTGGGACAAACTTTGAGATGACAGGAGCGAGTGGAAAACCTGGCTCTTTCAGAAATAAAACAAACCACATGTCGTGTTCTTCCTCCTGCAGTCGTGTGAAATCTGTCAGGAGCCGTTTGAGACGTACTGGGTGGAGGAGGAGGAGGACTGGTTCCTGAAGAACGCCATCAGGGTGGACGACAAGGTATGACAATCAACCTGTGTCCTGTCAGCCTGCGGGAAAGCAAACGCCCAAAAACACATTTAGGTTTAGTTTGTGCGTCTGAAGTTCGTTGAATCCTGGTTTGATCATGAAACTGAACGCGGCTGAAAAACTCGTCAGTCACTTTCTGTTTCACATTTGAAAAGTCTGACGTCTCAGTGTTTGACATCAGGGTCAGTGGACGTGTCCCTCAGTGAAACACGTCTCCAGATCAGAAACTGCCGTGGCCTCTTTCTCTCCACGCGTGTGATGAAGGTCGTTACGAATGAACGAATAAAGTTTTGACAGTTTGAGTGACGTTCACGTGTTTTGTTTTCTCAGAACTTCCATCCTTCCTGTTTTGAAGATTATAAAAATGTAAGTGACTGAAGAACCAATCACATTCAGTGAAATATTCAATCATCAAACTGCCAGACGTTTGACCTGCTGCCGTTTCTCTCCTCAGACGTCGTCGTATCTCGATGTCACGCCGTCGCCCAACAAGGTGCTCACCGATCACCCGCTGAGCGTCTTCATAAAGACCGAAGAAGAGGAGGAGGACACTTCCTGCCCCGCCACCTCTGCCTCAGTCAAACAGGAAGCAGACTCTGAGGCCGATGAGCTTCCTGCTGTGAAAAAAGAGGAGGAGCAGGAGGTTTTAACAGATGAAGTGCAATCAGAAGAAAAGAGAGTGTGACCACGCTGCTGCTGCTCAGCCTCCATCACGTTTTCCCTTTTGGAGGAAAAGGTGTTTTTAGCGAGCGGAGGCCGGAGCCTCGGCAACATTCACTTCAATACATTTTTGTATTTGGATTCTGCGCGACCATTTCAGGTCTCTGTTCCTCTGAGAACGAAACTCCACCACAGCTGAAACTGCTGAACATTCATGTTTTGTTTCCTATGGGTCAAAGCTGTAAATGATTTAATTTATAATTAAAGTATTTTTGGTATCTCTGGTGTAACAGTGATTGAATCCAACGGCTGCTGTTTGCTGCCTGTTACAGTCTGTAAATACATGATTGGTTGATTGATTGGTTTATTGACAGCTAGTTGCAGGTGTTGAGTTGTTACTGGCTGCGTTAAAAAGGTAAGCATCGTCTGATTGGACGACCGAAGGCTCCACCTGCTCTTCAGGGTTGGTTTCCGTCGAGGATCCGAGTCGTCTCCTTTGTTTCCTCTGATCTTCAATAAAAGAGTCTGAAACGTGTTTTTGTGTGAACAGTGATTTGCTCTTTAAGACTCAGTTTTATTGTCATTTAGGTTTCACAACTAAAAATAAAGGTTCAGTGGGTTAAAACTTCCTGTTCTCATGTTTTTATTTCACACTGATTCACGGGCCTTTACGCTGCGTTCACCTTTAAAGTGATTAAGTACTTGAACTTCAGTATTTCTAACGTGTAACTATTAAAAACCGGAATCAACAAAAGGTTTTACGGATGAATTCAAACACAAATACACAGACTGAAATGTTTAGTCTTTTATTAAATGATATTTAATGGATAAAGAACAATATTAAAACACTTTACAAATGAATGTGTGAATCCATCAAACTGGTTAAAAACACTGGAACAGCGACTCCTTCACCTCCACAGCCGGTAGACTCCCAGAGCGATGGCCAGGCAGGAGAACACCGTCGCTGAGGAGGACACAGTAGACAACGGCTTCACCCACAGTCCTCCGCACACACTCCACACATCACTGAAGACATCATTCACACTCATGAGGCCACCTTAGTCTGAGGGGCGGGGGGTTTATTACCTGCCAGGTAGCGGATTGTCTCCAGTTTGAGAGACTCCAGGACAGTTTTGAGCGAGGCCACCTCCAGGTCGATCTTCTTATTGATCTCCATGTTGTCATTTTCCAGGTCGGCTTTCTGAACACATCAAACACACGGTGACGTCTAATCTGCCCCACAAGTACGTTTACAAAGTCGTATACAAGTGTTACGGCAGCTTTACAGCAGCGTTAAGGCAGCGTTACAGCAGCTTTACAGCAGCGTTACGGCAGCGTTACAGCAGCTTTACAGCAGCGTTACGGCAGCGTTACAGCAGCGTTAAGGCAGCGTTACGGCAGCTTTACAGCAGCGTTACGGCAGCGTTACAGCAGCGTTAAGGCAGCGTTACAGCAGCTTTACAGCAGCGTTACGGCAGCGTTACAGCAGCGTTAAGGCAGCGTTAAGGCAGCGTTACGGCAGCGTTACAGCAGCGTTAAGGCAGCGTTACAGCAGCGTTAAGGCAGCGTTACAGCAGCGTTAAGGCAGCGTTAAGGCAGCGTTACGGCAGCGTTACAGCAGCGTTAAGGCAGCGTTAAGGCAGCGTTACGGCAGCGTTACAGCAGCGTTAAGGCAGCGTTACAGCAGCGTTAAGGCAGCGTTACAGCAGCGTTAAGGCAGCGTTAAGGCAGCGTTACGGCAGCGTTACAGCAGCGTTACGGCAGCGTTACAGCAGCGTTAAGGCAGCGTTACAGCAGCTTTACAGCAGCGTTACGGCAGCGTTACAGCAGCGTTAAGGCAGCGTTAAGGCAGCGTTACGGCAGCGTTACAGCAGCGTTAAGGCAGCGTTACAGCAGCGTTAAGGCAGCGTTACGGCAGCGTTAAGGCAGCGTTACGGCAGCGTTACGGCAGCGTTAAGGCAGCGTTAAGGCAGCGTTAAGGCAGCGTTACGGCAGCGTTACGGCAGCGTTAAGGCAGCGTTACAGCAGGGTTACGGCAGCGTTACGGCAGCGTTAAGGCAGCGTTAAGGCAGCGTTACGGCAGGGTTACGGCAGCGTTACGGCAGCGTTAAGGCAGCGTTACGGCAGCGTTAAGGCAGCGTTAAGGCAGCGTTAAGGCAGTGTTACGGCAGCGTTACGGCAGCGTTACGGCAGCGTTACAGCAGCGTTAAGGCAGCGTTACGGCAGCGTTACAGCAGCGTTAAGGCAGCGTTACAGCAGCGTTAAGGCAGCGTTACAGCAGCGTTAAGGCAGCGTTACGGCAGCGTTACGGCAGCGTTACAGCAGCGTTAAGGCAGCGTTACAGCAGCGTTAAGGCAGCGTTACAGCAGTGTTACAGCACTGTTACGGTAGTGTTACGGTAGTGTTCTGGTAGTTTTAAAGCAGTGTTACGGTAGTGTTACAGCAGTGTTCTGGTAGTGTTACCGCAGTGTTACACAGTTCGTTCACCTTGTGATGGAACTCTGTTGTGGCCTCCATCAGTCTCTTCTCCTGCTCAGTAAACTGACAGAAAAACACAAATTGACTTCTGTGATGCGTTCACTGACTGTTGGATGTGCTGTAGAGACTGAGCCGTGCTGCATTCACTGACTGATGCACAGACTCACCATGTCAGAGATCCTGCTGCTCTCCAGGTTAATGTCCAGTTTAGTTTCTTCTCGGACTTTCCGGCTCTCCTCCTGAACAAACACATCAACAAACACACGTAGCTCAAGACACAACAACATTCTCTGATATATATGTTTGTTGTTTTATGTTGTTTTATGTTGTAACAGTCCACATGGATGCAGACCCGGGCATCCGAACTGAGAACCACCTCAGTGTTGGACAATCCAGTTTCTGACCTTCAGTCTGTTTTGTAGCTGCTCCAGCTCTTGCTTCATTTTCTGCAGGAAAAGAATCAAATCATCAGCAAAGAGCGAAAACAAATCTGTGGTCTATGAAGCTTGAAACACCGCTGGCAGGATGTGATCAATAACGAGTCAATAATAAAACATCAGTGATGATTTGTTAGCGTGCAGCTGATGTCGATGTTGATCATTCACGGTTTTTGGAAATGTGAGAAAATAACTGTTCTGGGACATAAATAAAGTTTCAAACAGAAAAGATGAAAAATGGATAAACTGTGTAGAGACGAGAAAAAGAGTTAAAAACATTCACACAACGTCTCACTTGAAAACATTTGAAAGAAAAGTTTAAACTCATTGATTAAAAAAAAAAATTCAATGAAAAAGGCACAAAACGCTGAATGTCCCACATCATTTGTGTACACTGACAGCAGCTACTGTGGATCACGTCTTCTAATCTGTAAACGATCAGACATTTCTGTGTTCACTGATCAGAATCTGAGGAAAACTATCAATAATCAATGAGAGAGGAATAAAGTCATAATATAAAAACGTGTTACCGTGTTTTCAGATCGAAGGTTGGCGAACTCGCTCTTCTCCAGGATCACCATGTCCTTCCTGATGGAGTCCAGGTGAGCCATGATCTGCTGCACAGTGATCTCCTGGAGACAACACACAGGGAAACATGTGGAGAGCAGCGCTGCGCCTCACCTGTCACCAGAAGCTGTCACCTGCACCCTACCTGGTGGGATTTGGTCACCATGTCTTTATAGACGATGTCCATGTTCGCTGTAGTCAGAGTCACCAGAGCTGAAACGATGAGCTCCGCCTGGTGCTTCTCAAAACCTGGACAAAAGAAAAGAAAAAGAAAAACACTGGGTTTAAAAAGCTGAAAACAGAATCCAAACTGAGGTGATTCATTTTCCTCACCGCTGCTCTCCAGCTCTGTCACCATGGCGTGGGAGTCAAAGGTGAGTTTTCGCTGCTCCAGAGGCTTCAGTTCAACTTTCCTCAGGTCAAAGGTCATCACAGGTGCCGTCACATGGAAATCTGTTGTGCACACACACGCGCACACACACACGTCTGTTTTGTGGAATAGTTGGACACCTCCTCCTGGTCTCTGAGGATCAGAGACCAGGAGGAGGTGTCCATCCTCCATCCTCCTCCTGGTCTCTGAGGATCAGATTTCGTCTCTGAAGGTAAACATGACGCTGCAGCAGGTCATGTTTTATTTATTAAACTGAATATGAATCTTACTTAATGGATATTAATGTCAGTGTTAATCATGTTGCAGAGAACCAGAACTTTAAACTGAACACACTTTAATAACGTTTCATAATGTGCCCCCTTCTTTTCTTTCTGATCCCCCAACAAGTCAAAAGTTTCCAAACCTGGTCCAGTCGGTTCTGGACAGTACCTGATGACTAAGTTCCTCCACAGGTAGGCCTGAGGTCTGAACCAGGACCTTTAGTGCTGACCGGAACTGTCCTGCTCAGAAACTCAACCCGGACTCACCTCTCCAGGTTCCGACCCGCCGCAGGCTCCAGCGCAGCAGCGCGTTCATCCCGGAAGCTGCCGTTTCAGTAAAGGTTTCAGGCTTCAGTGAAACAAACCGAGTCCAGCTGATCCCGCACACTCACACACACTCACACAAACACACACCGGATACTCAGGCCGTCCTCATGCTGCGTTCAGGGACAGTTACTGTGGACGCTATGATACGACTCGACAAAGTCACGGGTGTGTTCACGGTCACATCATGAGACAGCGCCCCCCACTGGTGGAAACTACACTCACTGTGAATGATACCTTGATCTGGTACTTTGACGGTTTCCTTTGTCTTTATACTTTTTACAGTTACTGATGTTTCGTCTCTGTGAAATTTTTTTTTTTTACGAATCTGTCATTTATTCGACACTTTTATTTATTTACCTAAATCACCTTGTCTGCGATTTAATTGATTGTGATCAATAACATAACGTCTCTCCTGCGGGGATCATAGCAAACAAAACATAAACAACAACAAAACAAAAACATAAATAACGGTAAAGTACTCAGAGCAGAGGATTCACTTTTTAAATTGTCACTGTGTCTGGCACGAAGCTGTCAATAAAGTTGCGCTTACAAAGTCAACAACTCCGGTGTCATGGCGGCGCCTGTGGCGGACAGCGGCAGCTGGTTTCCAGTGTTAGCACTGGGAGTTTCTCTACTCAAGTGTCTCTTCATCAGCGCATAGTGAGTGGAAATAATGAGACGTGAACTGGTTTCATTCAGCGGAGCAGCTTCAGGACCAAGACGCTGTTTTATAGATGTTAAGTTTAGCCTGTTAGCTTCCGGGTTACAGCTACGAGCTAGAACAGATTAGCCTCAATTTAACGTTAACGCTAACGAAGATGTTTACGTGTAGGTTTTTTTGGAGCTGGTAGAAATAAAGCAGTTGTTAGTTATATTAATTTAAAGTTCTATTTAAATAAATATAAACGGAGGAGTGGCCGCTCGACTTGTTATTAACTCCCGGCTCGTGCACTCAAACTGCCTGAAGGTGGCGCCATTTTCAGCCGGAGTTCGAGTTGTGAAGTTTCACACGGATTATTGATTATTAGAGCCGAGCTGAAACACGTCTGTTGATGATGATGATGATGATGATGATCAGTACAACATTGATGTAGCGTTCAGTGTCTGTGCCTCCACACTGAACTGTTGTGTCCGTCTGTCAGTCATTCCACAGACTTTGAGGTGCACAGGAACTGGCTGGCCATCACACACAGTCTGCCGGTGTCCAGGTGGTACTATGAGGTCAGTATGATTAGGATTTTCATTTCTTTGTTCCTCAGCTTGTTCCCAGCAGGGGGACATTATTCACCCACACCAAGTTAAAACACACAGGGAATCTCAGGCCGCTCCAAAGTCCAGCCTGAGATGATCAGAACATGTGATGGAAAGACTGAAACCAGGAGTGGAGGCTGTTGGAGCAGCACGCTGTGATTTCAGTCCACCTGCTGAAGACCAGACAAAGACTGAGACCACGACGTGAGCTGAAGGAGGCTGCCGTGAAGCCTGGGTGTTAAAAGGACTCAACCTACCGAGCTTATTCTACCAACTGTCAGTAAATAGTGATCCATATGCTTTCCTGTCTTTGCAGAACACGTCTGAGTGGACTCTGGACTACCCCCCGCTGTTCGCCTGGTTTGAGTTCGGCCTGTCACACGTGGCTCAGCACTTTGACACAAACATGCTGGTGGTGGAGAATCTGAACTATGCCAGCCCGTCCGCGGTGCTGTTCCAGAGGCTGTCGGTCATCTTCACTGATGTGGTTTTTATCTACGCTGCCAGAGAGTAAGTCCAGAGTCTCATCACAGCCTTTATCACCTCTTCATGTGGGAGCGTTTCCAGCAGCCTGATCCTGATTGGCTCTGTCCTCTGTCCAGGTGCTGCAGGTGTGTTCAGGAGCAGAAAGTCTCTCGGGACATTCTGAACCGACCGTCCTTCGTCCTGGCCGTTCTGTTGCTCTGGAACTTTGGCCTCCTTATCGTCGACCGTATCCTTCAGCAGTGAATGCGTACACCACAGTAGTTTTCCATCATCATATTCAGCTCAGTTTGTAAAGATGAAACTTGGATCTCATGCAGTTCACATGAAGGACGAGCGCTCTGTTTCTTCTGTCTGTCGTTTTATGAACTCATTCCTCTCACTGTGAGCGTGTGTGACAGTGTGTGTGTCTGGACTTTCATCGACCTTCAGTCGTCTTAATGAACATGATAAAACTTCTTTGACTTCCTGCTCAGACCTTCATTTCCAGTATAACGGCTTCTTGTTTGGTTTCCTGCTTCTCTCAGTGGCGAAACACCTGCAGGTCTGAGCCTCCGACGACCAAACGCTCGCTCGTTCTCTGTGTTTGAGTTTTGTTTAGATTTGGTTTGAATGTGTGACATACAAACGATCATTTCACTTCAGCAGGTTCTGCTGACGTTGGTCTCACATTTTGTTGTTGTTGTTTGTGCTGCACAGTCTCAGCACCTGCAGGGGGCGCTACTGTTCTCTGTCCTGCTCAACCTGAAGCACATCTACCTGTATGTGGCTCCGGCCTACGGCGTTTACCTGCTGAGGAGTTACTGCTTCACTCAGGACACCAAAGGTACGACACACACTCTCAGCCCACACACACACACACACACACACACACACACACTTTTACTGTTGTGAAAGGTGAGTTATTTAATGAGTCAGTCACCTGTTTGATCTGTCAATCAAATCACATTTCCCCTGGGCCATAAGAACTGCAAACAAACACGGACTCTGATGACCCGCCCTCCGCTCAGGGACCTCTGATACTTATACTTGTTTATACTTTAGAATCTGTTGTATTTTTTATAACTGTAAGTTCATTTTGTGATTTCATTTACCCTGTTAATTAATTTCTTTTTGCACATCGTATTTCAGTGTGCATGTCTGTGAAATGACGATAAACTCTTTTGTCTTCTGTCTATTGTTGTGTCAGTAACAGCAGTGTTTTTGTGTTTTGTTTGTTTTCTGTTTTTTTGCAGACGGGTCTGTCAGGTGGAGGAGTTTCAGTCTGATGCGTCTCCTGGCTCTCGGCAGCATCGTGGTCTCTGTCTGCGCTCTGTCCTTCGGCCCGTTCATTATCATGGTGAGTGGAGTCTCACGCTGTCAGCACTCATTCAGTTACACACTGATCCAGTAATCAAGAAACAAACTTTAAAAAAGAAGGAGAGCGTCCAGAATCCCGGTGGAGCAGGAGGTTTGTGAAAGGAACATTTCCCACTAAAAAACGTGACCGTGTCTGCGGGCTAATGCGTCACAGGTGCTTCTAACCACAGATTCTGAATGTTTACTGTCACCTGATGTTCCCCAGACCTGATGGTGTTGTGTTTGTTTTAGGGTCAGCTCCCTCAGGTCCTGTCCCGTCTCTTCCCCTTTAAGCGGGGCCTCTGTCATGCCTACTGGGCCCCGAACATCTGGGCCCTCTACAATGTGCTGGACAAAAGCCTGGTGATGCTCGGTGAGACTCCACCTCCTCATCATGCCCTGTCAGATCAGTTTCAGCCCTTTTTCCTGTTTGCAGATCTAAAAGCTGCTCATCAGTTTGAAGCAGCACGAACTGCAGCTTCCAGAATGACCTTAAAGTTGAATTAGCACCTAAACTCTGAACATTTCAAGTTTCATGACGGACGATTCATCACAGGACTGTTGGATCAGTTTAGTTCTTCTGTCTGCTGCACCGTCCATGTGTCTGCCAGGTGTTCACCTGAAGCTGCTGGAGGAGACGGAGCTTCCCCGAGCCTCCATGACAGGCGGGCTGGTTCAGGAGTCTGAGCACGCGGCCCTTCCCTCCATCTCGCCCTCCGTCACTCTGGTCTGCACTCTGCTCTCCATCCTGGTGAGTTGGAGCAAACTGTAACTGAGCTGGGATTTTCTAACAGCTGTCTGTCCATTCTGTGTTCGGTCCAATTAAATACGGAGGTGACGCATCGAAACGGATCGTTTTCATGAGCCGTTTGATCCAAATAGATCCGATCAGATCAGTCAGGTCATAGATCTGCAGTAAAAGGGATCAGTTCAGTTTAGACCTGACGTGTCTTTGATGAGACCTAACGCTCCTCAGAGCTGATGACAGTGTTAACCTCTCTCTCTGACTCTGCGTCTCTGAAGCCGGCGGTGGCGTCCATCTGGTGGCGTCCTTGCGGTGCTCGGGGTTTCCTGCGCTGCCTGGTGCTCTGCGCTCTGGGCTCCTTCCTCTTCGGCTGGCACGTCCACGAGAAGGCCATCCTCATTGCCATCCTGCCTCTCAGGTCAGCCGCTGATCCTCCACTGATACAGACCTCACTTAATGCCGACTCCCAGCCAATAGCACGAGGCAGGAGGTGGAGCTAAAGCACAGCCGATGGATAGTGACGCGCTGACCCGTGGTCGATGTCTCGTTCTGAGTATAAACGTACGCTCTGACAGATGAAGGTGGACAGAAGCTGCTGGAACATGTGAAACTTGTCTGTTTTTCTTCCTGTAGCATCCTGGCGGTTGAGAGCAGAGAGGATGCTGGGATCTTCCTGGTTCTGACCACCACAGGTCATTACTCCCTGTTCCCGCTCCTCTTCACTCCCGCAGGTAAAACGCCACACGAGCAAGAGTTGAGGTCATGTGATGGTGGATCTGACTCTGATCTCTGTTTTGCAGAGCTGCTCGTCAAAGTCGTTCTGATGATGATGTTTACGATCTACTCGTTCGCCGCTCTGACAAAACTCATCAGGTAAAGATGCATTCACACACATCCGACATCAGAGACGTCCACGTCCTCATTTCATCGCTCTGAGGCTGATGATGCGTTCTGATCTCGTGGCCACGCGTTATTTTATTTAGAAAATTCACGTGGGAAGATTTAGAGCTTGTCTTTGTCACACTCACAGTGAACTGAAAATAATCGGCCTATTGATCGGTAGAAATGTTGTGCTTCTTTTCATCCACTCATCGTCAGTCGTCTTCGTCTCTGAGGATCAGTGTGTAGTTCTCCTGTAGTAATCAGATTACTCACTCTGTCCTCTCAGTGGTCACCGGTCTCTGCTTCATCCCCTGGAGGTCGTCTACCTGTTCGGTCTGGTTGCTGTCGCCATCGCCTGCGAGGTCGTCTTCCCTCTGTCGCCGTGGCAACAGAAGCTGCCCTTCCTCCCCCTACTGATGACCTCGGTATACTGCTCTGTGGGCGTCTGTTACTCCTTCTTGCGTCTATACGTCAGTCTGCTGAGGCAGGAAGAGAAGCCCAAACAGCCGTGAGACGGCGTCCTGTACCTGAGAGGACACAGGTTTGATCCCCAACACACCTGCGTCCTTCGTGCACGCTGAGGGAGACGCTGAGACACTGACCACTCACTGTCCGATCAGTCCGGGGGACGTGGCTGTCTTTTTTTTTTTTTTTTTTTTTAAACACGTTTTCCTCGTCGTGGCAACTCATCTCTCAGTCGACCAATGAGAAAGCTCAGGTACAGGAGGACTCACCTTGAGCCACCAGGTCTGAAGGACCACTGTAAGGAGAGACCATGTGGACCAAAGTAGAACCGAGAAACTCCTGATGATGATGATGATGATGTTTGTTTTTCTGTTTTTAAATATTAAGACATTTGAACTGATCATTTTTGTGTATGTGACCATGTTTACTGTGACGGACTAAAAACCGGTAAAGCGTCCTCAGGTCTGTCCTCAATGTCCAGCTGGATTCAGACAAACTGACAACACACACACACACACACACAGAAATCCAGTCTGAATGGGGGTCTGTTTGTGTTGATGTCTCACAGTTTAAATAAAAGACGCAGTTTGTTTAAAAACTTTATTGATAAGGCAACACAAAACATGATTGGTTAGAATGAACTTAGTGTTTTACAGGACACGTTTTCTCTGTAAAATCTCTACTGCACAATAAGAACTGTCAGCGCCGACACTTCGCTGCAGGTCCGGTCTGACGGTACCTCTATCAGTTAGCAGCTTTAAGGACAACGTGGCCTCAGTTCTCTCCTCAACTCTAACCAAGTCTGAGCTCATGATCAGGTTTTACTCTACAGACAGATTCAGACGTTCCTCTTCATCATCCTGGTTTTATCTCACTCATCATTGTATAAAAGTAAAAAGGTTTAAAACACTCAAATCATTCAGTACCTTCCTTTAACTTCAAAATAAGAGACCAGTCACACAGAACGAACAACAACTACACTGTGAAAGGAAAATAAACAAAATAAAAAGACAATATTCACATGTTATTCATCCGAATCTCCTTCAAATTAAAACCAAAGAAACGAAGGTTTGGTTTCTGTACAATAATGAATCCCATTACTCCCAGTGTGGCCTGATCCAGAGTCAGTTTTTCAACGAGATGCTCGATTTAATCTTTTTCTTGATCACATGATTTCATGGATTCAGCTGAAGTTATGGGCCGGATTATTTCTCAGAGAAAACAAGACGTAAGGTGACATTTAAGGAAATGACGATTCACCTAAATGTTGAACTTAAACCATTGTAGCTGAGTTAAAGGACGTAAAGATGAGTCAGAAGATGTTTCACTAAGTGTTGAACTGCTCCTTTAAAAATTAGAACAGAGGCCAAAGTAAAACTTCAGGTTTTAATTGAATTTACGACGGCATGTTTTTGAACTGATGAGTTTTTCCAGCCTTCCGTTTGTGTTTCCTCCTCCAGCCGGCAGGCGGCTGCTGAATCTGTAAATCTGCTTAAGCGTTAAGAGGATCAGCAGCTTCAGAGCAAAGGCCAGGGCAAACTCCCAGCATGCTCTGTTCAGGGCCTCGCTCTGACAATTAAAAATGTGTTTTCCTACAAAACGCTTACAAACTTTAAATGTCTGCCAAAGAAACTTTAAATAAAACACAGTCTAGAACTGATGAATGATGAAACGTGGTGTTATCAGATCAGATACGCAGAGTCCCGATGGGACAGAGCGTTTCTCCTGGACACAGTTCACCATCAAACCCGACACCCGGCCCACGAAGGCCATCAGAGTCTTCCTTCGTCCTCCTTCCCTGATACCTGGAGACGAGGAGGGGAGGGGCGGTCGGACGCACGGAGGCTGGACGGCCAATCATAATTTAAGATTTTCGGCACCTGTTGAGGGAGGAGAGCAAGTCTTTCCTTTGTTTCAGGGACGGTGAGAGCTTTTCTTTTGTTTTTGTTTTTTTGATGGGGGTGGGGGTTCCGTGTCTTCGTCTCAGCTCTGGCCCTGTGACCTCATCCCGCCCGGCCCTCCACGATGATGACTAACACCGGCGTCAGGTCCATCAGGTTCTTCAGTATGTCCATGATGTCATCGTGGTCTTTGGCTCCCTCAATGAACTCCTCAAGGGTCATCTCACCTGAGGGGTCAAAGGTCAAAGGACAGCTGATGGTTATAAGGGGTGAGTGCTTTTTTATACTACTCATAAATTCTTCACTTGTCAGTGTTTGCAGTGTTTTATTCTACAAACTGGTCCACCACCTCACTGTGGTGGACCAGTTAGCCATATACATTTTCATCCTTAGTAGCTTTTTAGCATGCTAAGAAGCTAACAAGCCCACATGTGCAAGCAGCATTTAAATGGTGTTTTGTGGTTTCAGTTGCAGGGTGAGTCCCAGTGTCTGTACTGGGAATGATGGCAGCAGAACCATTAGCATTAATGGTCTGAGAAGTAAAGTGAGCAGCTGCTGTCAGCCTCAGGAGCAGCTCCTCTCTCTGTACCTTCTCCTTTCACATCAATCCGCTCAAATATGAGCGAAACGATCTCCTCGGGGTCGATGTCTCTGTTTCGTGTGATGTCCTGGATGGCCTGCAGGGGGAGACACACACCACCAGACTTAGATAGAAGTCATAAAAACAGGCAGCACATTTACAAACTCTGACTCTGTTTGTTCACTTACTTCTGAACGATGAACGTTCAGTTAAACTATTATTTTCTAGGTTTTCACTTTCCCTTGCGCCCTAAAGGCTTTTTTTTGCAGGATTTTAAGACGTGCAGTCTAACTGGGTTGGAGTCGTCTGTCCCACTTCCAGCTGCTTCCGTTTGGTTCGTAGACTGAGCTCATTCAGCAGATTAACGCTCGTCTAATTTCAGAGATAATCCAGCCCAGTTTCTGTCAGAGCAGCAGCTTCAGCTCTGCTGATTCAGAGTCAGATCCGGTTCAGATCAGTCTGGTCAGGCACAGGTCCCCCTGAAGTCTGATTGGCCACCTGAGTCAGAAGGTGATAGGTGGTTGGTTCGGGTTTGGTACAAATCCAGGGGCCCCAGTGGGGGCCTTTTACATGTGTGTGACTGGGGGCCCGTTGTGTTAAAAACAGCAGCTGTTTATTGATCTTATTTCAGAAATGTCAGAAATTCACTGGTTCTATAATATTCTAGAATATTCTCAACGTCCCCAGTTTTCTATAGGAAACTCCACATCTGGTCAGAAACCAGAGGCCGGTACGGTTACAGGGAGTAATGACGAGTAATGGACTTTATTCACCCAACAAAACACCTGTCAGACGTATTGATCATGGATCCCATGTGGATCAAATTCTGCTTTACCCATGTAAACCTGGTTCTTCTGCCTGATTCCTGCGAATGATGATCCAACTACACGTACTCAGTTTTACTAAAGTGAGCTGGGTTTAGCTTAGTCTTATTACTCAGCAGTTTGTGACTGTTTCTTTGCCTCAGGCCTCTGACAGGTTGAGGTTGTACCTGCAGTCACTACTCAGAGCTAAAAAACAAACTTTCTCCGAACGTTTTCTGGGTTTAAACAAAATGTATCCGTCTTTTTCTAACAAGATAAAACATCAGAAGTCACTTAAATATGAAAGATTAGATATGAAAGTAAAGCACAGTTCTCAGTGACGCTGCACACGTTTTCATTTACTTTATAAAGGATGATTTTTTGTTTAGTGTATAAATATGTCCACAGCATTTCTGTTGTGTTTCAGACAGTGAAATATGAAAATGAGAATATGACGGATTTTTAATCATGATTTATTTTCCAGATTGATGTAATTTGTAAAAAAATATAATAACATTCTCACACTTCTCTCACCTGCGATTTGTTTTATTTCGAGGGTTACCTGAATCCCTGAAACTCGTTTGTGTGTTTGTGTTGAGCGTTGGTGATGTCAGTGTTTGTGAGGTGTGCGTTCGTTACGGAGAAGATGGTCTCCAGCTCTTCTTTGTCGATCTTTCCGTTGCCGTCCTGGTCGAACAGTTTGAAGTACCACTTCAGTTTCTGGTTGATTTCTCCTTTCAGCATCAGGCTGATGGCTGCGATGTACTCCACAAAGTCGATGTAACCGTCCTGCAGACAGAAGCGAGGGAGGTGAAACCGTGCTGAGGCGTCACCGAGCTCACGTTGTCATTAAACTACACTCTGTGTTAACCCGGGGGTCGACCTGGGAGGGATCAGCACGGATGTTCGAACCTTTTCTCTCTCCTCGCTCTGCTGGCGGCAGCTTGTCATGTTTATCAGTTTAGATCAGCTGTTCTTATGAAAACAGTGTTTCCAGGTGTTTTCAGACAAACACCTGGACGACATGAGAACAGGTGAATCTCTTCTTCTGAAGTCTGATATCAGCTGCTGACTGACCCACATTGAATAAACCTGCAGGTGAACCTGGTGATAAAAACTCTGACCTGCTGTCCCCGAGCTCTCAGAACATCCTCACTGAACTTCATCACCACACACTCTGAATCCACTTAGCTCACCATACACACACACAGCAGGGGTAATAGCTCTGCATGCTAACGCTGTAAGCCAATTAGTCCGGAAGCCAATGAAAGTTGTGCGTCAGCCATCTTTGTCCTGGTTCACTCACTGAAGCTGTGACCGGAGCTCTGATGCAGAACCACATTTACTGCCTTTACTGAAGCTTTCAGTCACACCTCAGTGCCTGACCCTGACCCTGATCCAGCTTCACTCACACAGGAAAACCATGAGCTGCAGTCAAAAGCTCCAGAAAAGTCTGGCAGGTCACATAAGTACGAAGTTATGAGTGTGTTTTGCAAAACCCAAAGACTTTCGGTTTAAATGTTCACACCTGAGAAGCTGGAACCAGCAGGGTTTGATTAAAAAAACCACAAGTGATTCATCTATTATCAATTATTATTTTGTTGACTAATTGATTAATCCACTAATCGTCTTGTTAGTCATTTAAAGGACCAGTGTCCAGGACTCAGAATGGAACATAATATTCAAACTGATGTTTTCATCAGTGTGTAATCACTGAACCTGGTCCTCTTCCACGGAAACACTGGCTCCAGAGAGGGCCATCACGTGAGGGAGGGGGAATCTGCAGCGTCACGCACCATTAAACCCTGCACTGGTCCTTTAATGTCAGATGGTGATAAAGAGAAGAGCAGGTGTGGAATATTCTCCCTCTGAAATACAGAAGAAGAATAAAGGAACAGGACAGAACGTTCCGATGGTTCTTCAGGTGAGAACCTCAGGTTGTGCAGTAGGTGACTGATCCAACCACAGAAAAATAAATATGCAGTAAATATTTTCTTCTTCTCTCCTCAGCTCAGACCTCTACAGTGTGTACGCTGGACTCTGAAGTCTAAAACATTTAGGATTTGTTTTTTTTGTGTTCAGGTTCATTTAAAACCTCTCCTCATACTAACTTGTGTTATTTGTCCAAACTGTGTTCAAAGCCACAGAACTTTATTTATAGAGATCTCACAGTCGGAACGTGAGTTTAAAAGGATTCATGGTCACGTCAGAGCTTCAGTGAAGAGCTGGATGAACATGTGATGCTGTGAGTGGTTTTACCGTGATGCTGATGGTGCGCAGTCGTGTGCAGCCAAACTCTAATTTAAAGTCCAGCACAGATCCCAGATCTGTCGGGGTGAAGTTTGATGCGGCCATAAAAAAAATCCATGTATGAAGTCCTGACTTTATTTCCCTCAGTGTGAACATCATAAAGTTTCTGTGAAGAACTGGAACCAGCTGATACACAACACCTGACCTGACGTTCTTCAGGTGTCCTCTGTTTTGGGCTCCATACGTCACAGGTTCAGAAACGATCTGCTGATGTGTGTGAATTTTAAACGGAGACACTGAATTACGATCAGTGTTGGTCAGTGACACTGATCGAGCTGCAGGTGTGACTCGATCTGACCGAGGTTTTCACTGGAGTCTCTGTCCTGGTGGAACAGAGACGGCCATCCTCCTGTCAGTCACTACACTGTAAAAACTACACGCAGCTGACAGAAGTTTTTACTTTACAACATTTAATTCAGAGCCTTTAATTTAAAACCCTGTGTGTGTGTGTGTGTGTGTGTGTGTGTGTGTGTGTGTGTGTGTGTGAGAGAGAGAGAGAAACACACCCCGTCCATGTCGAAGGTGAAGAAGACCTGGTCCACGTAGCTGTTGGCGTCCTCATTCATGCCCTTCAGACCCAGGATGGCCTTCAGCTCGAACAGCGTGATGAGGCCTGACGGAGACTCACGCATGAACTTGTTGTACCAGTGGTGCATGTCCTCCGCCAGGATGTCGTCCAGGTTTGAGCCATGGTTCCCCATGGGTGCAGAAGACAGAGAAAACCTCAAGAAATAGAAGTAGAAGAAGAGGAGTTTCCTGTCGCTGTGAGAGGAGGAAGACTGGAGAAAAAGGTCCTCGGTGGATGGTTTGAAGAACAATAAGAGCTTGTCAAGGGGTCTACAGTCCTTGTCTTGGATCCTCTATAAGTCAAAAAGGTTAAATATACGTGGCGTGGCTGGTGAGGCCAGCGGGCTTCAGCAGCAGGACGATGCCGGTCGACAACCAGACTGTAGTGACTCTGCAGGTAGAGAGCAAAACTCAGGACTCCCTAACCCTCTTAGGTCCTCAAGGAAGAATCAAGGAAGCACCTAAAATAACTTCCTAATGAGATCAGGCCTCCCTGCCGGAGGGCGCTGCTGCCAGAGGCCGAGCCAAGAGGCTTTACCTGCCAAGTTCAGGGAGCTGGACCAGCCCTGGAAGCAGGACGGTTATATAACAGACCTGGATCAGACGGAGAGGTTCCTCAGTGTGACGCCCACACAGGACGTTTCCACCGGACGGGACCTCGGGACCGTGGGCTTCAGTCCATGATACTTTATACTGCAACTCCAAACACTGGACTGTTACTGCACCATGTTTATCTGACAGCTTTACTTTCAGCTGAAGTAAAGGGCCTGAATACGTCCTCCAACACGGTGGTACACCATACGTATGAGAATAACCTTTAAAGCTACTTCAGAGATTATTTCAAGGGAAATCAGAGTTTTCATGCTGAGCAGCAAACAGCAGACAGACTCAGTCAGACTCAGTCAGACTCAGTCAGAGCAGCTGCTGAACATGGTGCAGCATTTAGCAGCTAAAGAGCCTGATGTTTCCCTCAGGAGCTGGTGGAGACCAAACACAGAGCTAAAAGAGAGGGACCACTGGTCCTCAGGTGGACTCAGAGACCAGTCCAGATGAAGGATTATGTTGATCTGTAACTGCTGGACGTGGAAATGATGCGTTGTGTTGATGATATGTTGTTTCTGCTGAAAACAAATGAACAGAAACTCCGGTTCTGCTCTGCTGTGCGAGGTTTAACGTAAAATTCGAGATGGCCTGAGTCTGAGTGTTCGTGTCTCTGTGCTGACCTCTAAACATTTCAACACATACTGTGACCTTTGACCTTGTGAAGTGCACAGCAGTCATTAACAGTCTCTAATAGGCTCAGAGTTCCTGGATGTGATCCAGTTAAACCCAGAATAACAACTTCGGAGAACGAAGGAGCGTCTGACTGATCAACAACAACATGAAGAACATCAACATTTCAAATGAGCGTTTTTAAAATGTTGTAAAGATTAAAGAGAAAAGAACACAAAGGAGTCGTCAGCGACTGTGAACAAGGAGGCACAAACGACCACAAACAACAACAACAACAACAACAACAGCAACAACCACTCCGATCTGTTTTAAGAGTCTGCACTTCGTACCAAACTGTTTTCATGATCCATTGACACCAAAATAAAAAATCAGTGCTCAGAACTGAAACCAGACCTGTCTCTGAATTATTCAGCCTAACACCTGACATCAGAGCCAGATCTGAGATCAGCAGCTTTACTGAGAAACAATGTAGGAGTGTGTTAATCACATCAGTCAGTCAGCAGCTCGTCCTGCCAGGATAAATCAGAGCTCAGCTTTTATTAGCCTCACAGACTCACTCCAGTGATTCACAGTGTGATGGAAGTTTCCATGGTTCCGTTGAAGGAAAGAATCAGCAGAGGATCGGATCCGACTCCAGTCCCACAGAGAGATTTGTCTCTTTATGTATCGACGCGTCATCGTTTCAGCCTCAGCTGTTTTCAGCTCATGTCTCTAAGAAGCGACAAATGATCTTACATTTCAAACCTGAGAGTTTCTCTGGAGGGTTAGGGAGTGCGTTCATCAGAGTCACAATCCGGAAAACTTTGTTCATCCCTGCAGGGATCAATGGAAGTAAGGAGATAGCGGAGAGATAAAAAAGGTTTCTAAACTAAAGAAAAGAAAAAAGAGAATGAAATAAGAAAATACTACAAACACCCCATTCCTGACAGTTTTACTGACAGGTGACAGGAAGCCGGCCCGTCCAACCGTCCGTCATCACCCTCACTGTTCTAATACAGCTGTTGATCGGCAGTCGTTTGTAAACTGCACATTCAGGACTCGTGCTTTGATCAGGTCAAAAAGTTTTATTTGTAGCAGCAGTGAGACTGGATGTGGGAGTATCAGAGGATCAAACAGATTATCCAGACTTAGATTTGAACCCAGCAGCAGCCAGGTTTCCTCCTCTCACTGCGTCTCCTCCGAGATCCTTCTCTTCCAGGTACCGGCCCTCGGCAGATTAAGAGTCACTGAACTGAGACCTGTCAAAATCCCCCGGTCACCAAACTGTGAGCAGAGTTCAACACTAAATCACCTTTTCACATGTGACCT
The DNA here is from genome assembly GCA_037833715.1 of Toxotes lorentzi. NCBI lineage: Eukaryota > Metazoa > Chordata > Actinopteri > Toxotidae > Toxotes > Toxotes lorentzi. Next base: position 22,194,639 of record JBBMJY010000004.1, on the reverse strand, counting down.
CCTTTGTCTTTAACTGAAGGACCTCATTTATTATGCAGAGTAGAGCCTTTGGCCAGGTGTGTCTGTCCTGTGACATGTTCTCAGACAGAGACGGTGGGAGTCCCACAGAGTCCCACAGAGTCCCACGGAGTCCCACAGAGGCCCACAAAGCCCCACAGAGTCCCACAGAGGCCCACAGAGGCCCACAGAGTCCCACAGAGCCCCACAAAGCCCCACAGAGTCCCACAGAGGCCCACAGAGGCCCACAGAGGCCCACAGAGTCCCACAGAGGCCCACAGAGGCCCACAGAGGCCCACAGAGCCCCACAAAGCCCCACAGAGTCCCACAGAGGCCCACAGAGTCCCACAGAGCCCCACAGAACCCCACAGAGTCCCACAGAGCCCCACAGAACCCCACAGAGTCCCACAGAGCCCCACAGAGCCCCACAGAGTCCCACAGAGGCCCACAGAGCCCCACAGAGCCCCACAGAGGCCCACAGAGGCCATGTTAAACCCAAACCCCACACACACTAAACAATAACGGAGCTCCGTCAGTTTGTCTGGGTAAAAACACGACGCTCCATGTTTTCTTGCTCTTGCATAAACTTGTGTTTTCCAGTTTGTTGTGATTGTTGGTCAGTCGCAGGACATTTTGATTGGTGTTATACTGACAGGTGTTTCATCATGACCTCCTGCAGAGCGATCGCACACTCAATCCGCTGGATATCTGAGCACCTGAAGCTGAAAATACTCTGACCTTTGACCTCTAATGGGTTTTGTCCTGTGTTTTTACTTCAGCAGATGAAATGAATGAAAAACGGGGACAGGACATTAAAGAGCAGAGGAACAGACGTTTAGCAAAAATAAGCGTTTTAATTTCAGCTCACACTTTAAGGCACATGTGACGCCTCCGGCAGCTTCTTCACCTGCTGATGCTTTATACAGCTTGAAAACAATAAAAGCCTCTGTGGTTGTTTGTTAAAAATATTTTTAAATGAAACTTCACAGTTTATTTCACAACTTGAAAAAGCTTCAGTGCCTTAAATAAACAAAGAGACACCATCATCATCACCTTCATCAGTCACAGGTCTGAACAGGAGGTAAACACAGAACAGATCATCACATTAAATTCGTACAAAAAGGAACAAATCCAGCGTAAAAAGGCTTCAGGTCGAGGATCATCAGGATTTTCTTGCACTGAACTTCATAGTGAACTAAACCTGGACCTTCAGATAAAGTCCCGTCCCAGGTAAACCAGTGACAGGACTGCTGAGGACCAGGTTTCCTCGCCTCTGTCTTCACCACTTCAGAGATAAAAGAAGCTGTGGTGACAAACAACAGCTCAGTTTCCTGAATGTCCAGTGTTCAGTCTCCCACAGACCTTTTCCTTCAGGCCCGACACCTTGAGGTCTCATCTCGGCTGCAGAGCATCAGCTCGGCCAAACATCTGAATCCGCATCAGGCTCAGCTCCGACTCCTCGTCTCCTGTGGGAGAAAGAAAAGGAACAGTTGATCACTGCTCGTCTGCTGCTTACAGATGTTTCTCTGAAAACATCACTTCTCAGTCATTAGAATGAATGAATGAATGAATGAATGAATAATCACCCCACTCTTTTCCTCTTCATTGCTGTCTGTGTTTGTCGCTCCTTCGCTCACATCTTCTTTGTCTTTTTCTCCGGAGGTTTTCTCCTCCTCCTCCTCCTCCTCCTTTGTTCCTGATGGTGATTTGTCTCCATCCTCTCCTCCCATGGATCTGTTCTCTCCCTCCTTCTCATCCTTTTTTCTGGGCTCAGTTTTTGACTGATCTTCTTCGTGGTTTTCCTCAGGACATGTTGGAGCGTCTGATTTGTCCTCCTTCACCTCATCTACTTCGTCCTCTTTCTTTCCTTCTTCTCCTGCTGCTGCTTCAGCGGAAACGGCGACCTCGTCTCCGCTGCTGGACTTCCTGTGGCAGCGGGATGGAGGCCGTCGCTTGATGGAGTGACGAGCTCGGCTCTGGAGAAGGACCAATCAGAGCAGAGACGAGCGGGTGAGGTGGATAATCACTTAGTTTATTCATCCCCCTGCTTTGCATCTTTTGTTGTTGTTGTTTTGTGATCATTATCTTTACTTGTAGGAATGAAAGTAAATGACATCATCAAAGTTTTTACTCTGAGGGGCCTTAAACACACCAGCTCAGATATTTACATACATTTGGTCATGGGTCACTGAATGCATCACATGAAACGAACCAATGAAAACACTGGATTTGACATGATACAAACAGTGGAATAGTCCTTTAAATCTCTGTCTGACCTTGTTGATGCTGGACAGGACGGACCCCTCTGCTGTGGTGGGAGGGGCTTCAAAGGAGGCAGGGACTTCCTCTTGAGGTCCTGGAGAGGTGGTGACTGGACTGGTGGGGGTCACAGAAGACGAGGTGGTTACCGTGGTTATTGGGGCAGGGCCAGGGAAGGCAGGAAACAGCAGCTTGTGGCCAGGGCTCTTTGGAGAGGTCAGCTGGCTCGAGGGAGAGAGAGCGAGGGCCTACACAGAGAGGAAGTGACGTCACAGCAATGTCAGAGTGATGTCTAGTGCAGCTCTCCACCAGCAGAGGGCAGCAGAAACCACCTGGACTCACCTGAAGCTTCTCAATCAGAGCAGTGTTCCTCTTGGTTTTGACAGGTTGAGGAGAGGTGACACCTGGAGGCTGCTGACCAAGACACACACAGACACACACTTTAAAATCCTGATTAGCAGCCTGTCACGCTGATAAATCTATCAGCGCCTAGAGGAAACACAGAGATACCTGTCTCTGAGGACAGTGAGTTTAGCTTATGATGCATTAAACAGTTCCCCCCCCAGCACCTAACCTCTGGGTCGTCTCCATGTGTTTTGGGGAGTTGTAAGGAGCAGGGAGGTCGTCGTCTGACCGGCCTATCCTGGAAAAACCAAACCAAACAAACACAAATATAGTATTAAACTTCTACAATAACACAAACTAACAGGTTCTAACAGACTACGTAGAGTCTACAGACTACAGTGTCGCAGCAGCAAGGAACCTTACACCTTCAAAGGGCTGTTTGAGGGTTCAGACATGGTTTAAGGTTCAGGTTAGAATCAGGTTTAGGTTCGAGTGAGAGGCTACGGAAGGCATCTAAAAAATTCAGTCACAAACATGAGACAAAAACCAAACAAAAAGCAGGAAGAAACTAGAAGTACAGCATGGTGGTGGTCTCCGCACGGTTGGTGCCTGTTTGTAGCAGATGTAGAGGTTATGGGTGTAGTGATAATGGCATTGTTTGGGAAGGTCAGTGTTGGGTGTTCACAAGCAAAACTCACACAAGATCACAGTGGCCTTGACCTTTGACCTCCACAATCTGTTCAGTTCATCCTTGAGTCAACATTTGTGCAAAGTTTGAAGACCATCCGTCAAAGGGTTCTTAAGATATCGCATTACCATGGAAAACATAAATATGGTCATAGTGACCTTGCCCTTTGACCTCCAAACTCCTTTCAGATCTGCCTTAAGTCACAGACAACATTTGTGCAAAGTTTCACAGAGAGACTTCAAAGCGCTCTTGAGATATCGCACGTAGAAGAATCTGGGATGGACGGGCGGCCGTGGCTATCGCCGGCATGGAGGCATAAAAATAATGAAACAATAAAAACAGAAAACAAAGTGAGAATAAACTTCAGAGGGTTCATGATACCAGTCACATTATGACACAACATGAACAACACCAAGACAACACAAAGGCAACACAAAGGCAACACAAAGGCAACACCAAGACAACACAAAGACAACACAAAGACAACACCAAGACAACACAAAGGCAACATCAAGACAACACAAAGGCAACATCAAGACAACACCAAGACAACACCAAGACAACACAAAGGCAACACAAAGGCAACACCAAGACAACACAAAGACAACACAAAGACAACACCAAGACAACACAAAGGCAACATCAAGACAACACAAAGGCAACATCAAGACAACACCAAGACAACACAAAGACAACACCAAGACAACACAAAGGCAACACGAAGACAACACCAAGGCAACACAAAGACAACACAAAGGCAACACCAAGACAACACAAAGGCAACACAAAGACAACACCAAGACAACACAAAGGCAACACCAAGACAACACCAAGGCAACACCAAGACAACACCAAGACAACACAAAGGCAACACCAAGACAACACCAAGACAACACAAAGACAACACAAAGACAACACAAAGGCAACACCAAGACAACACAAAGACAACACAAAGGCAACACCAAGACAACACAAAGACAACACAAAGGCAACACAAAGACAACACAAAGGCAACACCAAGACAACACAAAGACAACACAAAGACAACACAAAGACAACACCAAGACAACACAAAGACAACACAAAGACAACACCAAGACAACACAAAGGCAACACCAAGACAACACCAAGGCAACACCAAGACAACACCAAGGCAACACCAAGACAACACCAAGGCAACACCAAGACAACACTAAGGCGACCTGGATTCTGTTCAGTAGAGTCACTGTGTGTGTTACAGTGTGTTAGTGTAGCACACACAGTTGCTGTGTTACTGTGAGCGTTCAGTGTCTGACCGGTCACTGTGGGATGTGTCTATGCTCTGGAACTCACCGTTTCGTTCCCAGCAGTGCCGCGTGGAGAAGCCGAGGCCGTGAACCTTCCTGCCAGTTCAGCCACAGAACGCCGGGGTGGAGCCTCCTCCTGCGGATGGAGGAAGGAAGGAAGGAAGGAAGGAAGCAAGGAGGAGACTACAGTAAATACCAACGACACAGGTAAAGCAACTGTTACAGCTAATACTGCTGCTGATTCTGCTGCTGAACAAAACACAAAACCAGCACAAAGAAAACACAGAGATGTTTTTCAAACTGGGACTCTGAATGTGAGTTTCTACGGTTCAGGATCAGGTTTTTACACCTACTCGTAGTACTGCAGTACTACAGCTGATACCGGGTTACTTCCTGTCTGTGGCAGCGCTGTGTCCATGTTAGGAAGGAAATGTGAGTGTTGTTATCAGGCAGCTGCTCATTAGAGACGCAGCTCTGAGGCAACACGTGTCTGCCATGTTTGATCTGACAACATGGACAGGAAGTACAGGTCTGAAGTAGATCTGTCTCTGCAGAAGCCCCAGGCCCAGTGTGTGTCCCCTGGTACTGCTTTTACTAACACTGTTACTACAGCTACTGCTTCAGGTTCCATCTGGGGACATAATCCCTCACTGGCTTCCCACCAATGAAAACAGTTAATGAGTCCAGAACTGCAGTATTGACCTTCAGAACCACGAGTCCAAACACACGAGGACAGCACAAGTCTATTAAAGGATCAGACATCAACCAGCCCGTCAAACACACACACACACACACACACACACACACACACACACACACACACACACACACACACACACAGCTGTTGACGTGGGCTTGATCCATGTCCATTTCAGCTGAAGGTCTCACATAGCTGACATTCAACAGATAATGAAATCACATCGCCTGGAGGACACACACGCGCACACACACACGCGCGCGCGCACACGCACACACACACGCGCACACAGTCTTGTTCGTTCCTTCCAGTGTGTCGTCGACACGTGAAAAGGCAGAAAGTGATGAAACACAGCCGTTAAACCACTTCCTCTTTCTGCAGTTCGAACAGTTTAACATTTAAACAGTTTGAGTTTCCACAGCTGCTGATTTCTTCACATCAGTTTCTAAACTGTATCATTAACAATTATCATTATTAACTACAGGCCCCATGAACATCGCACTGATGATGATGGTTCTACAGAGTCCCTGTAGTCCCGTGTTCTCCCACTGTGTTCTCCCACTGTGTTCTCTGTGTTCTCTCTCTGTGTTCTCTCTCTGTGTTCTCCCACCCGACCCTGACAGAGCTGATCTGTCAGGCTGCACCTGAAGGTGGAGGGAAAAGCCGGCCATCGTAGAAAAGGGGAGATGTTCTGATATCTTCAATGTTCTGATATGAGAGAAGATCAGTAGATCTGCTGGTTGTAACTTCACATATGGAGCCACACAATGGACTCCTGGACACAGACCTGCTACAGAGAACCAAATCCCCCAGACTGAAAAGGGTCTGTGATCCTGTGTGGTCGTCTGACTTTCCAAAAAGTAAAGGTCACTGTGTTCGGTGGTTCTGGTCCAGGGGCCCCGGGTCTGAACCTGTGTACCTGTTCCATCCATGACACTAATACGTCATCATCATCTTCACTCTGGCTAATAAAACACATCTGGCCTTTACAAATGAAAAGGATGAACGTGTTTAAGTGAGATCCAATCACACGTGGAGCCTGATGTGAACTCCAGGTGTGAACAGGACCAGCGTCTCAGACAGACCGAGATTTAAACTGAGGCCAACAAAGTCCAGATTTCTGTGGAAAGCGTTTCCTGAGATGTAAAAATGAAACTGTCCGTGTTAAATTAACGAACGCGAGGAAACGGCTGCAGCAGCGCGTCTGTGGTCGATTCGTCACAGAGGAGGAAATGAACCTTTACTCTTCTCATTTATCAGCCATGTTTCTGCGTCTATGCCTCATGTTTCATCTGTGGGATCATCTGCTTTTATCAGGGGACGTCTGAGACGTCACAGTGAGACATGTCCTCTGACCCACAAATATGTTGTGAGTCTAAGTGCTGTTGTAAGTCTCTGACATCCGCCTTCTGACATGCCCCCAAATGTAAGAGGGAAACACAACTGACATCTCATCCTCACACCAGTGGAAAGAAATACTTTTACCAGATATTTCAATTGCTAAATAGAAAAGATTCATATTTCTAAAACATTTTTGAAATGAAATAAATTTGTACTTTCACATGACAGCAAAACAAACAACTGAAACCAGAGGAATAAACGACCCGACGACACTGAGCTCCACACCTCGAACACCACACTCCTCCACACTCCTCCACACCTCGAGCTCACACTGTTCAGTGTGACCTGCAGCTTCACATCTGTCACATCTGTTCAACAAACAGCCAGAGGAGAGAAGAAGCTTCACTCCTGTCAGTCGTCCAACGTCCAGTCGGATCCAGACTCAACAGAAAACACACAGAAAACACACACACACACAAACTGGAGTTAGAAGAGTTTTACCTGCATCCTGCTCGTCCTCTCTCTGCAGCTTCGTTTATGTTGTGTGTGAGAGAGGGGGAGAGAGAGAGGGAGAGAGAGAGAGAGGGAGGGAGAGAGAGGGAGGGAGAGAGAGAGAGAGAAAGAGAGTGAGGGAGAGAGAGAGAGGGAGAAAGAGAGAGAGAGTGAGGGAGAGAGAGAGAGGGAGAGGGAGAGAGAGACAGAGGGAGAGAGAGGGAGAGAGAGAGAGGGAGAGAGAGGGGGA
>JBBMJY010000004.1:22128917-22156504 GCA_037833715.1 Toxotes lorentzi | reverse complement strand
GACAGAGCTTCAGCTCGTAAGGCTCGTAACACACTGCTGCTGCACCTGCTGCAGCTGGGCCTCAGTCTGTCCTCGACGATATACAACCCCATTGTTATAGCTCTTTCGACAACTGTCAGCAGGATAGTATTTGTGCGCATCCTGAATGTTTTTTATGTGTGCATATTCATCTTCCCCAGATGTTTGAGCTCCCTCATTTATGGCATCAGAGACCAGACCATCAGGCCCGTCCTCATGCACCATCTCTGCTGTGGACTGAAGCTGTCAGTCGCACCAGTTGAGGCTGAGGTCCCACCTTAGGCTTGATCATAAATAGGCCAAAAGGTAGCATCTGCTTGATTTAGTGAGAAAGCTACTTCACACATTAAAGATGACCTGATATAAGTGAGATATCTGTAGCTTTATTAGAGGTCTGTTTGAAAATGTTTACAGTTTGTTCAAGTTTCTTTCATTTTACTTTGAATTTTATGTTTAAATGTAGTTTGTTGTTTATATGAATATGAATTAATCTGAATATATATATGAATTTCTCTGGGAAAACTCTTCAGATCTTTCAATTTCAAGGAATATGGAGGGAGGACGTGCAGTAAATGTATTAATTCTTAATTCAGTTGATGTTTAATATGTTGAATAATAAAATGTTAATCTTCAGAAGTATACTAAAGATTGCATTGTTTATGGTTGACATGTGACAGCTCTATTTGTTTTCCAATTTAAACTTTGCTGCGTATCATGCAGTGTTGAGTCTGTCAGAGTGTGATGATGATTACTTGGTTTGACACGGACTGCTGTTTGTTTCTCTGCTGAAGCAGATGAGTGCTTGGATAACACAGACAGTCCTATAATTCAACAGCTCTCACCTCATCCTGAATGTGAACCAGCCTGTTCTCTTCACCTCCCTGTTCACCAGTCTCAGCTGTTTTGTGTCTTATCTTTCATTCTGATTTTGTTTCCTGTTGCATTGTAGGAAAAATAGCAGGATTTGTATTTTGAAATCATAATTCATGTATTTCTTAGATGCAACCACAAATGAATGTGATAGTTTTCAACATACTGTAGTTACTGTATGAGGCTTTCACTGTGAGGTTTTACAACACTAAACAACATTATTTCTGTATGAGGGGGCTTTTTGGGGCCCTGGGTACTTGGTTCCACTTTTCCCCCTCCCCAGTAAGCCCATCACTGAGAGAACAGAGAAAACAAGAGACAAAAGTCTAAGTCATGGAGTGATAGTTAATCTTTCTTAATTGTATTTTGATTTAGATTTGATTTAGATGCTGCCTAAATGAGTAAACCCGTACAGTTAGAACATTCATTAGTGATTCATTAGATCGTGTCATAAAGAGTGTTTTCAGTTTTAAGGGAACCCCAAATCTCTGCTTTAAAACGCTAAAATGATATCATGTCCAGAGTGAATGATGGCTGAAACCGAAATAAGTTATAAATGATTAAATTATCATCTGAATCTAGGTAAAAATGTTTATTTACTGTATATTTTGGCTCCCAAATGCAGAGAACCCAAATCCCTATTTCTCACAAATATATATAATACAAGTACCTGCTTATTCTCACGAGCACATGCGGGAGGTTCAGTGTTTTTCAGCTTGGTCTACTGCCCCCGAGTGGCCGTGAAAAGTCAGTGACTTTGTATTTTTTAAGGACTTACCAGGCGTGGCATGGCAATTACAATCACACATCCAAAAAAAAAATAAAAAAAAAATAAAAATACATTTTATTTATAAAAGATTGAGATGTAAAAAGTCTGAATGTACAAAGGTGACACATTAAGATTCATTAAGACACTGAATGTCTTTAAGATAATCTATGATTTAAAGAAGTGAAAAGGAAAACTAAATAAATACATACGTACGTACACCGGCGTCGCCGTCATGACGTATGACGAATGAAAGTGCGTGGTGACGGTGGACAGTTTTCCCTCCTCGCTGACACGAAGCTATCCGGCTGCCGATGTTTGGTTAAAGACACTTTGTCTTGAACATTTTTGGACTGTGAAGCTTTAACGCTGTCGAAGGAAGGGCTTTAAAGGAGCCTGACACCCATAACAGCGTCGTTTACGGTAAATATGTGTGAGAGGAGCGCGTATTCTTTGTCTGTCTTGCTGTTGTTTTGGTACCGTTTACGTAGCAACGCTAAGCAGTTAGCGGGTAAGCTAGGTGGCTAACATTAGCTCGACACACGTAACTTCCAAAGAGTAACTGTGAGTAACAAGCTAAATGTCCGAGTTAGTCTGAGTTTGAGTGGGTTTAAATGCTCACGCTGTCCGTTAGTAAAGCGAAGCTGGCTTCTTAATGACTCTGGTTATGCTGTGGGTTCGCAGAGCTAACATGTAGTTAGCCGAAGCGGAAATCATGCTACGGGTTTGTCAGTGTTGGTTCTCGGTTTATAACTGGTATCATCCGGCTCGTCAAGGGACGGGCTCGGCTCCTTATCAGTTTAAACTCACCCACTCTCCAGGGGCTGACGGTTTCGTTGTGTTTTGGATAAACGGGTCTAGCTGATGACACAACCTGGTTTGCAGCACGTGGACTAAGGAGGGTCGGTGACCGTTAAGGGTACAGTTCCGTTCTGAGGATCCTGGCATCACCCACTTCAGCCTGTTATTGATTCCTGAAGGTCTTATTTTTTTTTTAGATAAAAGTGTGATGTGCAATTTGGATATTCCAGTTTATTTTCGGTTTAGTTTAAAGTATTTTCTAACCTCAGTTATTCAAAATTCTTTATGCAACACCCTGTCTCCCCCTGTCTTGTTTCTAGCTACAGAGCTTTTTTCAACATTTCTGCATACAGACCTGTGGCGTGGGGAGTGTCAGTGTGCATCTGCTGATTCCAGCCAGCAGGTGCACTTCAGTCCTTTGGTCCACCTGAGAAATATCACTAGAACAGAGAGTTCACAAATGTAGGCCGATTTTTGCACTTTGTAGAGTAGTAGGCACCACGAGTAAGTTTTCAACCTGTGGGAAACACTGTTTATGTTTTGTGCAGTTGATCAGACAAAACGCATACATTAAAGAAACTTTAACTAGTTGAAGATGTAGTTCAGTTTGAGTTTCAAAATTTTAGCTGTAGAATTAAAACACTAAACTCTTTGATTTATTCCGCATGATTTAGTTTGTGAATGTTAAACTGGTGGTTGTGCTAAATGTAAGCCATCCCAAAGTTGTGTTATTCCCATATTTTCGCACAGTGTTGGGATTCTATAGGGCTGCAGCTGTTAAAAAGCTTATGAGCTGGATCTTCTTTTTTTGTCTCCAGGCTGAAGACCTATGCAGTCCTGCTAGCAGGGCAAGATGTTCAACAAGTCGTTTGGTACTCCGTTTGGTGGAGGGACGGGAGGATTTGGCAACTCTTCGACATTTGGACAGCAAAGTAAGTTGATTAATTTATTTCTGTAAACCTCACTTAGTTCAAGCGCACAGCAGCACCAAGCTGAGTTGATTCTTACAGTTAGTCTGTCAGTTATTGTCTGTGTTTCCTGCACATTTAAAGTTAATCAATCAGACATGGTTCAAACTCAGTACATTTTTTTTTTTTTACATTTTCACAATAATGGAAATTATTATTGCATGATCATTACTTAACAGTAATATAAAATTCATGACAAGAAGTCCATAGATTTTCAGCAGTTATGTAGTCATCCATTTATTTTTTTATATAACTCACATCATGATTCTCTTACTTCTTTAGCAGGTTTCACTAAAATAATTATGTGCATCCCATATAAATTCAGGGTTTCCCCCATGAACCTGTTTAGCAAAACTAGTGAACCACCCAGATTACTCATCTCACTGACTGATGTATTGAGTTAGTAGGCGATTGTGTGAACGGTGAGCGTACTCATTAAATATATACATTTTTCTTTTACGTGAAATGGCAAAATTCACATTAGTTTAATGTTTTATTTCATACAGATGCATCTGTAGAGATCTGATCACATTTCATATCATGCACTGATATGTCTTTTACTTTGGTCTGGATTCAGGAGGTATCATTCTGCCCCAGTTGTGGTAACTGTTATCGGGTTTCTGATGCAATGAACAGACTAAACATCTTGAGCTAGTCTGTTGTTGGGAGAATTTCAGTGTCACAGCTTTTTACTGTCGATGACTGAAGTTGCAGCAGGTGATTTATAGCATGACTCAGAGTCGTGTCAGACTGTCCTCACATGAACTGTGTATCTGCAGACACAGGTTTTGGGACGACGGGAGGCTTTGGGACGTCTGCATTTGGGACGACCAGCAACGCTGGAGGACTGTTTGGTTCCACACAGAATAAACCTGGTTTGTCAGATCTAGTCTCATTTGCTCTTGTTCAGAGTCTCAGTCTCTGAATCTGCACTTTGATTTTTCAGACTTTGTGTTTTTAATTCAAGCAGTTTAATGCCAAAATACATTTCTGATCTACCTCTACATTATGAACCGTCTCAGGTGGTCTGGGTTACGAGTCTGCTTACTGTCCACAGAGTCCACACTAAACGTGGAGAAACTGGTCATTTTTTTTAATGTACCGTGTGCCTGAAAAAACATCCAGAGAACTCGAGGTCTGCTCTTTGAAGCCAGGGCTGAAGACTTTTTTCTTTGCTGCTGCTTTTTCAAAGTCACATTGGGACTATTTATTCGTATCTTGCACCACAGGTGCACTATAAATTTTATTCTACTGTTTAATCACGGTCTATTTTGGCTTATTTTAATCTTCTCTTTCACTTTTGATCCTTTTTAAATCCTCTTTCCTAAATTGACTTGTGTGTCCTTTATATCTCGTCTTAATTCCTTTCAGATCTTATGTAAAGTGCTGTGAATACCTTGTTCTTGAAAAGTGCTATACAAAGGAGTGATCAATAAAAAATAAAGGTTTAGAAATGGAAAACACCTTTTCAAAGTTGTTTAAATATACACCAATCTGCTCCTGCTGCTTTCCTCCAGGTGGTCTCTTTGGGTCGAGTACGTTCAGCCAGCCAGCGACTTCCTCCACCAGCACTGGCTTCGGTTTTGGTGCAGCGAGTGGCACATCCACCAGTTTGTTTGGAAACACCGGAACGGGCACCAGCAGCGGACTCTTCTCCCAACAGAACAATGCTTTCGGTGCCAACAAGCCCACGTCTTTTGGAAGTGAGAACCCTTCGCTGTTTTCTACAGTTCACACCTTTCTGGGTGTTCTCAGTCCATCAGATTACATCAGTAATGACAACCTGCTTCTGCATTTGTCCAGAGGGACCTCAGAAACAGCCTGCTGTCATTAATGAGGCATCTTTTTTTTTTCTCAATTTTAATGAACCCTGTGTGAAATACTATATGAAAATGGTGGATAATAATGCAGCTCGACTTCTGTCCGGTTCTCATTTTGATTTGCTTATCTAATGAAATGTCTCGATGCTCTGAAGAAGTATGACTCCTCTTGTGTCCTCCAGGCTTCGGGACCAGCACCAGCAGCGGAGGGTTGTTTGGGTCGACCAACACGGCCTCCAACCCTTTCGGTGGAACAAACTCCCTGTTCGGAGGCTCAGGTTTCTCCACTGCACAGCAGCCAGGAACAACTGTAAAATTCAACGTGAGTAAATCAAGTGCTGCAAATGTGGACATGACAGGATGCAGGAGGACGCTGTGTCCCAGTCCTACACTTTGTACTGACTCTAAGCAGGTTTTACTATTTGTGTTCACACTACAGGATAAACCACAAGAAAAAGTTTAGAGCTGCAACGGCCACTCGGTCGGCAGAAAACTATGAATTGCTGTTTTAGTAACTTTTAAAGCAATAAACATTTGCTGGTTCCATCTTTTATGTGAAGATTTGATGCTTTTCATTGTCATATATCAGTAAACTTCAAGCCTCTTTTTTGGACTGTTAGTCTGAAGACGTCACCTTGGGCTCTGTAAAATTCTAAAAATATTTTCTGACTTTTTATAGACAAAACAATCATTTGCAAAAATAATTCCATTAAAGTGGGCTGATAATGGCTCTGGTTCTCCCACAATGCAATGTTCAAAGGAAAAAGAGGCGCTGCTTCTTAGCTTGAAAACATAAAACAATCATGGATGGTGGTGTAGCAGCTCCAGAACCTCAGTAAACCAAAAAAAAGAAAGTTATGGAGAAATATGTTTCAGTCTTTTTATGAAATTTTATGGGTAGTTGCAAAATGAAGGCGCAGCTGCCACTAAAAAAAGAGCAACCAACAGTGGAAACGAGAAATAAATGTGTAAATAGTTGGACAGAGACCTTGTCACTCAACCGTGTTTGTACATTTCACACGTTTATGCTTTTCTTTTCCCCCTTCAGCCTCCAACAGGAAGTGATACAATGGTGAAAGCTGGTGTGACCACGAGCATCAACACCAAGCACCAGTGCATCACAGCCATGAAGGAATATGAGAACAAATCCCTGGAGGTGAGAGATTAATGTAATTAATTTAATCAGTTTTTAAGTAGGAAAATGTGAAATGCTGGAAAGTGATGAACAAATGTGACATAAAGAAGAGTAAGTCCAGGCCTACTCCAGCAGCCTCCTTCGTACTTTGGTTGCTAGGACTGTGAAACAGGAATTAAATTTAATTTTATGTGGAATTAAAAAGACTTTTAAACATCTGAGATTCAGTTGGTGCACTTGTTATGTGTGTAACCATGAAACCGTGAAGAGACGTGAAGCTGTCTGATAAAACTGGACACCGTTTTGTTGAAAAGCTCTGGCTTTTTAAGATCACAACCTGATGTGTGTTGTGTTCTCTGTTTTTCTTTCCCGGTTGTTTCGCTGCAGGAGTTGAGACTGGAGGACTACCAGGCAGGCAGAAAGGGCCCGACCAATCAGATGGCTGCAGGGGCGAGCGGCCTGTTTGGTTCAGCCACAGCTACGTCCAGTGCCACCACCGGCCTGTTTGGTGCCACGGCCCCCAATACCAGCTTCTCCTTCGGACAGAACAAGAGCACTTTTGGAGCAAGTAAGTGGTCATAACAACAGAAGCTCACCACACTGATCCAGAGTCAGTTCAAACACTGGGGCTGGTGCTCAGCCTCTCAGCTTCCATTTAAGTTCCCACAGTGTTGTAGAAATGATTTTATTTCTGACGAGATGCGCTTGTCTCTCTCTAGCAGCGACCGGTGGTTTCGGTACCACCACGGGCGGTCTGTTCAGTCAGCAGACCCAGCAACAAGCTGGCAGCCTCTTCAAGCCGTTCGGTCAGACCACCACCACACAGAACACCGGCTTCTCCTTCGGCAACACCAACACTATGGGACAGGCCAACACCAGCAGCATGGTGAGTTGTTCACTAACACTTCTGTGTCTTAGTCTACAGTTTATGTAATGAGTTCAAGGCCTTAAATGACTTTGAATACAACAGTGTCAGACATTCTTTAATGTTCTGTTTGTCACTGTGCATTTTGAAATTATGTTGAAAAACAGCATTAATGTATGAGTAAGTAAAATATACATATAAAAATAAATTACATTATTATCAATACTTATAAAGCTTATAAAGGCATTGTGAAATACTGAGTGAGGGTGTGTGTTCACACTGGTCCTCTCCTGTGTTTCAGGGTTTGTTTGGGAACACGGCAGCGTCTCAGACGGGCGGGTTGTTCGGTGCTGCTCAGACCAGCACTGCCACTGGCTTTGGGACGGGCACCGGGCTGTTCGGCCAAACTAACACCGGATTTGGAAATGTTGGCACACAGGTACAAAGGAAACCAGGGATACTGAACTGGGACACATTTAGGGTCCACAGTCGGTTTATGATCAGGTGTATCAGAACAGAAACTTGGGTTCATCATAGCTCACAGTGTGAGTGTATGTGCCCTGTTTGTTTAGGTCATAATCAACTTTTTCTGTTAATATGTGACCGGGATGGAAGGAAGCAGATTTCCAGATTTCAGATTTTCTGGCTTGTACTGTATTTACATTTACAAAGTTTGAGTGTCCTTTTTTTGTGATCAATTTTTATTGCTGTTTAAAAATGATCGTATCATTGGTATCACATGAAACACATCCTTTGAAAATGATCTTTTAGCAGATTCAGCAGAAAGGCTGAGGAGGACAGGCTGAAGCAGCTCTGTGTTTATTCAACATCCAGTGAAAACTGTGATGAGTCATTGTGGATGGATTTTAAGTGTACTGTTCTTGTGTTGTCTTTCACAGCAGACTTTATTTGGTAATAAGACGACGGGGTTTGGCACCACCACCACCAGCGCCCCGTCCTTCGGCACCGGCTCTGGGCTCTTTGGCAACAAGCCCACCCTCACACTGGGAACTGGAACCAACACCTCCACCTTCGGTAAGTCAGACAGCATTCAGAGTGAAGCTGCGTGAGGTGTTCATTTAAACCTCTGCAAAGTAAAATACCTGTAAACTGCTTCTCAAGGAAACTATGACAACAGCGCTGATGCCTCGAGTGACATTATCATTAAACTCTAATTACTAATCAGTATTCTTGTTTTTCACTCTGTGCAGGTTTTGGTACAAACCCTGCTGCTGGGAGTCTGTTTGGGAACAAACCGGCCACAGGAGGACTGGGGACCGGACTGGGAACCAGCTTTGGAACAGGTAACAGAGGAATCCTGACACCAGCAAGGATTGTATAATCAACTGACACGTGACAATACAGTGCTGAAACCAGGATGTGAATAGAACAAAAAATAAGAAATTCTCTGAGGGTGTGAGCTGAAATCATCAGTCAGTCAACACAAAATGAAACTTTGATAATGAGAAGAAGAATCGTTTTCTTCACTTATCAAACATTCTCCGCCTCCAGCCCCTTAATTGTTGTTTGAATACATCAAGTTGAGCTTTAGGATCCTGAGATGAACAATCTTCTAATGTTGTTTCATCAATAAAATTGATGATGATGATAAATTGCGAAAGTAATTGATTGATAAATTGCTAATGAATATAGCTGCAGCCCTACACCTCAATAACTGTTCGCAGGCATGTGGTCATAGTTACACAAGTACACATGCCCATCACAAAAAAATCAACTTAAAACCATAAAAAACAGGAGAGTAGGAAATCATTACATCTGAAATCCTTGAACCAGGACATATTTGGCATTTTTCCTTGATAATGTTTTAAGTAATTTCTAGATGATCAATTTTCTGAAAGCTTACTAAACAGCACTGGTTTCCAGTGTCATCTTAACAACCAGCCTCAACTGAAGAGCTGAACCTTAATCTAAGGAACTAAGGACAGCTGTGGTTACAGACTTCACTGTCCTCGCAAATATATTAATATAATATATTACACAAAGCTGTTTGTGTTCAGCAGTGGGCACAGGACAGCCGTCACTGTTTGGGAATAACCCGAACAAACTGGGCACCACCCTGGGAACGATGGGAACATTCGGAACAACTGGATTCAGCAGTGGAACCAGCACCCTGGGCTTTGGCGCTCCACAACAACCTGTCGGTGAGACTGACTGTGTGGTCGTCTGTTTGCCGACTTTATTTTCTTCTCAGAGTTTGTGTGTGTTGTTCCTTTCGTGTTTTACAGTGTTTGGAGAAAGAAAGGAAGAAATGTCATCATTTTGTTTTATTTGTGTTACGTTGGACCGCTGTGCTCGAACATACAGGGCAGTAAGTGTGCTTTGTATGTTGATAGGTTTTTATTTCATCTTATCTTTTTTCTCGCAGCACTCACTGATCCAAATGCAGCGGCCGCCCAGCAGGCCATGCTTCAGCAGCAGCTCAGTGTTCTGGCGTATTCACCGTATGGAGATTCTCCTCTATTCAGAAACCCACTGTCAGACCCCAAGAAGAAAGAGGAGGTGAGAGTCTACCAGGTTATTCAGCACGTGTTGTCTTCAGTGCTGAATAACAGGCAGCTTCTCTTGTGCTTTTGTTGATATCATTGGTCTTATTAGCCTTGCAAAGTTTTTTGTTACTTAACCTTTTATTTAATTGAGATGCTTTATATATAGGCATTATAGATGGAATAACTTCTTATCTTCTGACAGCGTTTGAAACCAACCAATCCAACGGCCCAGAAGGCTCTGACCACGCCCACCCACTACAAACTGACGCCTCGACCTGCGACCAGGGTCCGCCCCAAAGCTCTGACATCATCCAGCTCCTCCAAGTCGCAGCTCTTCGATGGCCTGGATGATGACGAGCCCTCGCTCACCAATGGAGCCTTCATACCCAGGTACCCATCAGTCAACACTCCCTGTACTGTCACTATGGAGACGCCTGTGGATTTCAAAAGTTTAATAAAACCAAATACACCACTGATGTGACAGCGGTGTGGTACCACTATAAACTTTTAGCTGTAGAGGTAACTGTGTGTGTGTGTGTGTGTGTGTGTTTTATCCACAGGAAGAGTATCAAGAAACTTGTGCTGAAGAATCTGAACAGCAGTCAGTACAGCAGTCAGACGGAGACTGAGGCCGATGACCTCGCTTCACCATCAGAGTATCCGCAGAACGGACACAGGTCTGAGCACACACACAGCTGCCTGTTTATTAGCCACCAAGCTAAAGCTGATTCAGTCTGGTTTTCTGGTTCTGCTGCCTCAAACCAGGACATGAAACTGATGGCTGAACTGATGGAGCTGCTGTGAAAATGTTATTTATGTTCCAAATCATTTCAATCAATCAATCAAGTGTTATTATTTATCTGTTTTATTTACTCCTTAGAATCTATAATGTTTTTAGAATTTGTAAAGTGTGTATTGTTTGGCGTTCAGTGTGGACAGTAAAGGAAGGATTTCATTGTACAGGGAAACATTTTTGAACCTGACAATGACACCTTGACTTGACTTTCCACTTTTATTGTGAAGCTCTTAGATGAAATGCTGCGACTTTATAAGTTAGTAGAGCCTTTGTTCGCATTGCTTCTGTAAAAGCAGGTCTACACACAGACACGCTTTGTGCTGTTTGAGACAGTTTAACGACGTCACAGTTCTCCTGCCTGCAGCCTTGTGGAGGATGTGGAAGAGCTGAGGGAGCTGGTGGGCCCCAGCAGTCGGACCGACGATGACCCTGAGGTCACCCAGTTCTACGTCAACCCCATTGCCAAGCCCATCCCGCAGGGCCGTGCCCAGACCAGCCTGCAGGACACCATAAGTGACCTCAACATGCACAAACCAGCGAGGAACGGCCTGGAGGTCAGCAGCTTTGATGTTTTCTCAAGTGTGAACTGGACCTTTTTGTTTTGGATCCCAGAGCATGTAGCCATGAAGGACATGGTGTGACAACAATGGGAGCTTTGACATCCACATTAATATTCTTGTTGGAGTCGAGATATTCAAATACTTAGTTGATAGAAACACAGAGGAGTCTGTATTGTCAGCTTGAATTCTGCACCTGTAGATGCTGAGATCAGGGTTTGATATGTAAACAGGAAGATAAGACATCGAGCAGGAAACTGTGACTAAAGTTTGAATCAGGGTCTCGGTCTCAGGTGTCCGAAGACAAAGTATGTGTTCAGTGTATTTACTGTCAGATTTTATTGTTATTGTTTCCTGAGTGTGAATCAGTGCAGATCTTGATTTTTTTTTTTTTTTCTGTCCTCAGCTGAGCAGCGATGATGTGTCGGCTTCTCTGGGTGAGGAATCTCTGCTGGAGGAGAGAGAGGAGGAGCAGCAGGAGGTCCAGTCGTCTCCTCACCCAGCAGGTCAGACACAAACCCTTTAAATCCAGTCGTGTCTAGAAAATGTTCTTTGAAAATATTGTTTTAATGTAGTTCGAGCATTTTAAGGACTAGATTCAAACGAGATGCAGGATTCGCTCTAAAGTGCTTTTTTTTTAACTCAAATTCACATTAATACATTTGATGGGGTCATGGCCGAAATAAGATTTCCCTCAGTAGAGAATAATATCCAGTGGACACGGCAGGCAGACAATCATCCAGTGGTTGCAGACTTAATGGATCTGACTCCGTCTTCTGTCTTTTAGGCATCGTCCTGAACCGTGTTGGTTACTACACCATCCCCTCTATGGAGGAGCTGGCTGAGATGGTGGACGAAAACGGAGAGTGTGTGGTGGAAAACTTCACCGTTGGCAGGAAAGGTAATGTTAACGATCGCTGACATCTCATCTCAGCCGCTGTATGTCCACCTGATGTCAAGCTTTAATGATGATATTTATATTTTACACTTTGAAAATGTCAGTTACCGACTCATCCGGACTCCAAACACCTCTGCTTGGTAAAAATCCAGTCCTGGTAGAGGTTTTTATCTTCGATGATTTTTCTGGAGAGCTCACCTCCCTTCTCTGATTGGCCCTCGCAGGCTATGGCTCCATCTTCTTCCCTGGCGAAGTGAACGTGATGGGGCTGAACCTCGATGAGATTGTACACTTCAGACGCAAGGAGGTCATCGTGTACCCGGATGACAAAAACAAGCCGCTGGAGGGGGAGGGGCTTAACAGGTTAATGAAGCCTAAATCCTGTGTGCTGTGGGAAAATGTTTTGTAATCCTTGCCTAGTCAGTGGGGGAGTGTATGAAGAAATGTTTCGCTTCAAGCAGACCAGTTATCTGTCGGTCACCAGGTCCTGTACTGACCTGATCCTGTCTGTGTGTGTGTGTGTTCGTAGACGGGCGGAGGTGACTCTGGACGGCGTTTGGCCCAACGACAAAACGACCTGCACTCAGATCAGGAGCCCAGAGCGTCTGGCCGACATGAACTACGAGGGTCGGCTGGAGAAAGCCTCACGCAAACAGGGAGCCCGTTTCCTGGAGTACAGACCTGAGACAGGATCCTGGGTGTTCGAGGTCGGTTACTGCCGCCCCCACACGTTTTTTTTTTTTTTTTTATCAATGAGCCTCAGCTGGTTCAGGTCAGAATTGAGTCTCGGGTTCCCTAAAGTTGTATTTTTACTTTGACATGATTGGAGCTGAGAATGCTGAAGGACCATGAGAGTTGTTTTGTCATTAGAGCTAGACCGATATTACAGATACTGTAGAAAAAATGTGAACCCAGTTTTTATTTGTATTAAGAGGTTCGCAGAGGTCCAGAGGTTTGGATTTGATTCGAACCTACTTCACCTACTTCAGGTGGGTTCATCTACTTCAGGGGAGTTAAACCCACCTGAAGTAGATGTGCATACATTAATTTGGAGCAGTTGTCACCACCTGTGCGCTGTGGTGCTGTCCAGGTGTATTATCATCATCATACTGTTCTCAGTTGTAACTGACTCCTCCCTCTCCCTCAGGTGGCCCATTTCTCCAAATATGGTCTCCAGGACTCTGATGAGGAGGAGGACGTCCCGCCTAAAGCCGACCCCAAGAAGCTGAAGATGATGACGTCTCTTCCTCCCTCCAGGCTGCAGCAGCAGCTCACCCCGTCTCAGCAGCAGGTGGCGCCACAGGCTCAGGTAGAGCAGCCTGCGCCCATCCACACTCCTCTTCATCATCAGCCTCCTCACTGACACACCTGTGATGATTAAAGGAGCATTTTGATCAAATTTGTTCTGCTTCCAGCTGTTTGGTGCCAGCAGGTCAATCACAGAGATTCAGTGATTGCCCGCAGCACATTTTTCTCTTTTAATGAATTAATTTTTTTCCCCCAATGTTGACGCTTTTATAATTTCTGTCAACAATAAGTATTTTCAACATTTTATTGTTCTCATGCATTACGCTAATCACAGACCAGGTATTATGAGTGGTAGTGTGAGAGATTAATGTTAAAATCCTCTGAAGAGTTTATACTGCTGACGTGAAGGTAGCTGTAAGTGAAGTGGACGTAGGAACACCAACCCAGCAGTGATCAGTTTAGTCAATAAGTGTAGCTTATGAATGTTTTTCACTGAGAGCTAAGAAGAGGTTCATACTGAACTCTGATTAAAAGCTAATCAACGTGAGAACATTGTCGACAGACTGAGAGCAGTAAACACTGTGAGATCTGTGTGTGAAAGAACGGGAGCTGGGTTTTAAGATCCATTCAGGATCAGTGCGGCTGTGCCTGAGTGTTATACTAGACGTGAATATGTGGCTCATTAGCGCAGGTGTGGTCTGGCTGTGACATGTTCAGGTAGATTTGATGTTTTTATTGTTAATGTGAAACTTACGTTCGAAGCCAAAAATTCTCACGAAGTTAAAACTTAAACTAGTGCTGATTTAAAATGTCAGTTACTTTTGATTTATTGTTGAGTTTATAAATGTCTGTCACAGTTTCTAAGAACTAAAGAAGACATTTTCAGGTTTCAGGTATATTAAACAGCAAGATGGTGATGTCCGTCAGTGTGAGCGATTAGAATCGTGTAACGGGAGAAAAAAGTGGTTTGAGTTTCATTTTCACATCTGATTATTGTGGCGTTAATCCAGGCTGAAATTGTTTTAATATCACAAAGTGAATCTTGGATATAAAGATTATATTTTTTATTAAAGGACATTAAATGAGGAAACAGAATCTGAATGTCTTCACTCTGTTGGGTTTGTTTATCACCTGTAGTGAAATATTTTCAGCTTTTTTTCTGAGAAGCCAGTGGCTCTAATTGTTCTGCTGCTTCAGCCGTAACCTGAGCAGAGATTTCACATGTTGCACACACACACGTATGTAAGTGCTGGGAAATGGTCTTCATCATGTCAGAAGAACTCTGTTAACGGAGAGAGGAACAGAACCTCTCTCCGATAACAGAGTGTTTTCACCGTTCAGGAAACGTTCTCTGACGAGCGTTTCTGTTGTGTGAAGGTTTGTGTTCTGCAGGAGTTCGTACTAAGTGTGTGTGCTGGTGTGGGGAACATTTTAGACCCCAGCCTGCTTTAAGATGTGTGGCAGAAATTGTACTGAATTTCATATTGCAGTTAATGAAAGAAATAAAGTTAATGAAGAGATATGAAGCTTTGGTCTGCAGAGTTTGTGTGAAGAACAGCTTCTCTGTGTGGTGGTGGTGTGGTGTGATACCCTCTTTAGTGCCAGAACATTTTCTGCTAAACCTTTAGTTTTAAATGTGTGAACATCTGTGTAAGAACTGCACAGCAAAGAATTCAGAGGAAGCACTCGACAGCTCAGACCACCACGGAACCGCAGGCCTTTGCATTAACGTTACCTTAGTGATTAAAAACAGGAGTTTTAATCTGGTTCGAGATCTGCATCAAAAAAAAAGGCAGCAGTTCACCGACCACAGAGGTCAGTGGTTTATCCACTAAACAATAAGACAACATTACTACAACTAACACTCCTGCAGAGCTAACAAGTCAGAGGAGCAGCGAACAAACAGAAAACAACGAGTCGTGGATGATGTTGAACAACCTCGCCGACTTAGTGTTATATCTTTGATGGCTCATAATCACTCGCTCCCTCTCATGGTGTCCCTGTATGTGCTTCCAGACCACTGTTGTCCTGGATCCTCCCGGTGGCGTGGCGGAGTTGGACAGCGACATGGCCGATATCACCCAGAGCTTCCCAACAGAGAGCATGCTGGGAGGAGAGGAGGACGGTGACCTGTTGGGAGGGGTGGTGGACACAATGGGCGGGAAGTTTGGGGGATTGACCTCTGCAGAGCACGACAGCATCTCCGCGTCCAGCCACATCGCATCAACGCTGGGGATCAACCCCCACACCCTCCAGGTAGAGTCAGAATCCCAGTCCACAGACAGGAAGTATGTCACTCCTTCAGGCCGCTGCAAGAATAAATGTGCTTCTCTTGTTTTGTCGGCAGATCATGAAGGCATCTCTGTTTGCGGAGGATGAGGAGGAGAGTGACATGTTTCAGGATCAGGGAGTGATGAAGGTGTCTGCTGACGTCTCGTCTCCTCGCTTCGTCCTGCCTGGAGCTCAGAGCCGACCCTCTGGTACAAAGCTCAGACTTCTGTCCAACCTTTGTGTTCAAGGTTAACAAGTCTTAACCTTGTTCTCTCTCTCTCTCTGCAGTGGGTGGTCTCTTTCAGGCTCGTTTTACCTCCGGCCTCCTCTCTCAGCTGTCAGACTCTCCCCGCCCTCCTCTTCCTCCCCTTCCTCTGTCCCAGGCGTCTCCGGCGTTTGTTGAAACCCCCCGGTCATTGCACTGGCCGGGACCTGGCCCCTCGTCCTTCCTGCTTCCCCCACGAACTCCAGAGCCTTCGGTCAAGATGGTCGGTGTGCGGCGACTGGGCGGCCCCGTCCCCCTCAAAGAGTCGGTCACCCTGGGGAAGGTTGGTACAACTACAAATCCAGCTTAAAGGTCCACTGGAAAGAAGAGACACAGGATTTAATGATTATCTCCGGTTGTTGAGGCCTTGCATGTCACACCCCGTTTGTATTACCAAAGCATGTTATCATTTATGCAGGAAGATGATGATGATGAGGATGTTGTGTTGTTTCACAGGGAAGTTTGTTGATGGACGCCGGGCTGTTTGCGGGTCGGTCCTTTCGGGTTGGGTGGGGTCCTGGCTGGACGCTGGCACACTGTGGCCAACGGCTGAGTTCACTTCCCTCCAAACAGCTTGACCACCAAGAACTGACCCCCAAGACAGACTTCAGCCTCCTGCCAAAACCTGCCAGGAGCAAACCGTGAGACACACGCACGTTTACGTGAACATGAAACGGACCGCACTTCACAACGTTTTTACCAGTCATACATTTAACCAAAAAGCTGACGTTATTTTTAAGTTTATCATGTGACCTGTCATTGTCATAGTACGATCAAATAACCTTAATAAAGTGGAAAACCATGACACAATGTGAAACATGGAAAACAAAAATGAACTGATGAAAAAAAAATGGATCTGTGCGGACGTAACGAAATGTGAAGTAACTGGAGTATTTTTCTTGAGCACTGGTTCTGAACTGAGCTGTGTCTCCTGCAGACTCATAGAAAGCCCTTATAAGGTGGTGGTGGAGCAGCTGGTGGGTCTGGAGCCTCCAGTGAAGACCAGTGAGGAGGAGGAGAGCCATGCGGTGCTGCAGCGCCCCCTGGAGATCTGCCTGGAGCACAGCACCATCAGCACCACAGACTCTGCCTGCCCTCTGGTCCAACCGCAGCCCGGCGTGGCAGTGCTGCACAAATACGCCAAGTGGATCACCGAGCTGAGGGACGAGCAGGGTGACGCCGACCGTAAGTGACGGAGATCTCAGGGCGAGAAAATCAAGTTTAGAAATGATCTGTGGAAGTTAGTGATGTGACATAAGAGGCGAGGGTTGGAGGATTTATATCCATAATTCTTTCTCTTCCAGCCCTCCTGGGGTCCTGGGCTGAGGTGTGGACCCTGTGTGAGGCCCTGTGGGGGCAGTTAGGCCCTGCAGACCAGGAGCAAGAAATCGAGGTGCCCAGTGACTATGAGCAGCAGTTGGAGAGAAGACGAACCTTCTCGGCCTGGCTGTCTCGCGGTGCCACCTCCAGGGTGGAGGAGGAGGTAGCTCTGGCAGGGAAGGGACGCCACACAGAGGCCATCTTCAGCTATCTGACGGGCAACCGCATCAGTGAGGCGTGTCGACTCGCTCAGAAGGAAGGTGAGGAGTTTCTGATGTTAGAGTCAGAAACATGGGAACACTACAGAAAGAGAGAGGGAGGAAAACCGATAAACCCGAACGTCACTTGTTCAGAGCCCTCGAGTCTTTTCAGTGTCTGAATGTGAGGAATCTGCTTTGTCTGAAAACGGTGTTAAATGTCTCCATAGTAATCCTGCCAACACTGCTAACATCCAGCTGTTTGTCCCCAGGAGACCACCGTCTGTCCCTGCTGCTGTCTCAGGCCATGGGCTCTCAGTACTGCCGGGACCTGCTGGCCCTTCAGCTTGCCGACTGGAACCGCATGCAGACTGACTGCTACCTGCCGGAAGAACGACTACGCATCTTCACGTTACTCGCAGGGAAACCGGTATGACACTTTGGTTTTTTTTATGTTGGGGTAGAAAATCCAACTTTAGTTTACTGGATTTACAAGTGATGAGTGATTTATCTTAAAGAGTAAAGATGTGAAATGACATGGGAAACATCAGTTCTCTGTGGTTCTCTCTCTTTAAATGGTAAAAATGACTCTTTAAATAATTTAAAACGTGTAAAAACAGGCTTCAATGTGAAGACATCATTTCCTGACTTGCTGTGTTGGATCGGTCGTAGCTGAGAGCTTTGAGACTTGTTGCTTCAGCACTGGGCTGCTGTTGTCCAGTGAACAGTGTGCGTCAGTGTCTTGCTTAGAGTCTGTAATTTGATGCTGATGGTGTTTCTGGTCCGTCCCTGCAGGTGTGGCAGTCGTCCGACTCCGTGGTGAACGTTTGCTCTCAGTTGGACTGGAAGCGCTGCGTGGCCGTCCATCTCTGGTTCATGTTGCCTCCGACCGCCTCCGTGGCCGACGCCCTCGCCAAATATGATGCTGCCTTCCAGGTGAGCTGCTGCTACTCGCTCTGCCGTCTTTATGCAGACCTTGGCATTGATGTTATTTTAAATCTAAAATCACAAGGCAGAAAGAATCTTCATGTTTGTGTCCATCCTGCAGGGCTCATGTGAGGGGGGGAAGTACGCCTGTGCCCCCCTGCCTCCGTACCTGGAGGCAGAGCAGCTGAACATGGAGGATGAGGAGGAGGAGGAGGAATCCAAGCCTCCGCTGTATGACCTGTGCTTCCACCTGCTCAAACTCTATGGTGACAGGTAAACCAGCCATCACTCTCCTGTCTGCACAAGCATGCTCCTGTGTGTGCAGTGTGGTGTCCTGGTGTGCAGACATGGCTGCATGTTTACATCAGTGAGAACTCGGCATTAAAACCTACATGAGTGTTGAGCTGTCCGCAGCCCTGTGCTGCCATCTAGTGGAAGAATGCTGCATTTAATGTGTCATGAGACAACTGTTGGAAAGGATGTGAAAACCAGAACAGATCAACATTAGAACAGATGTTCAGTCTACTTCACATTTTCACATCTGTACAAACTCAAATTGAGATTCCCAGTTTGGCCAGCACATATCCTGACCGGGTTGGATGTTCAGGGAGGATTTTCAGTGTCGGCACATGAAAACATTCAGGAGGATGTCAAATCGTGACACTGCTCGGACAGCCAGATCGCTGGACGTCCAGTTTGGGGATAAAATCTGTTGTCATGTAGAATTTGTGGTCAAAACTGATCTCGCAGCCTGAGCAGCACTGACACTGAGGAGTAAACAGATTTCCATGTGTGGATTCAGCGGATTGCTCCTTTAATGCCTCAGTTGCTTCTGTGCACTCTCCTGCAGACACTACAGCCTGCAGCAGCTGCTGGACCCTCTGACAATCACCTGGGAGCGTCTGGATTACCGTCTGAGCTGGCACCTGTGGGGCGTCCTGCAGGCGCTGCACTACAGCCACCTGAGTGCCTCGCGACAGGGACTCCTCCACACCAGCTACGCCGCACAGCTGGAGAGCACCGGCCTCTGGCACATGGCCATCTTCATCCTGCTGCACATCCCCGACCACACGTATGTTCATCTCATCCTCTTTATTTACAGAGACTCAGAGAAGGAACAGCTGCAGTTTGATCCGTTTGTGTTCGCTGTGTTTTTTTAAAACGCTAATCAGACACCGAGGGTTCAGTCATCAGAAACGCCTGGTTACATTTGTTCCTTTGTACTTTTTTCACTTTTCACGTTTTCTGCATGTATGAATGGAAAAAGTGCAGAAACCAGAGGTTTCCAGAGTTAACACATAATTTTTTTCCCTCTCTCTTCAGTCAGCGGCAGCGAGCGGTCAGGGAGATGTTGACCCTCCACTGCCCCCTGCAGGAGACGGAGCAGTCCGTCCGGCGGGAGCGCTTCCTGACCGAGAGGCTGCTGATCCCGGAGCAATGGATCCACGAGGCCAAGGCCACCCGAGCTCGCCGAGACGGCAACAGACGCCTGGAGGCTCTGCACCTATACCGGGCCGGGTACTGGAGCCAGTGTCACCGGCTGCTGATCCAACATCTGGCCTCAGGTGGACCCATGTCGTCTGTTTTTATTTATTATCACTGGGCGCTCATCAGTTTCAGCTGGTTTTCACACAAATCTTTTTTGAGTTTGATGGGTTTGTGTTGTCGAGCTCAGAGAGGAGTTCAGTGACGATCTCTCTGGGGAAGCCACGAATTCTAAAGTTATTACATTTAGATCCTGATTTTTAAAAATGCACTAATTGTTCTCCTGTAGACTGCATCATCAACGACAACCACGACTACCTGCTGGAGTTCCTGGAGGGGCTGGCTGTCCCTGAACACAGCACCACCATCCAGGACTGGGACACTGCAGGGAGGGTTTACCTGGACTACATCAGGGTCATAAAGACTCTGCAGGACATCCAGCAGGTATTGACACTGTGTGTGTGTGTGTGTGTGTGTGTGTGTGTGTGTTTGTCACTTTCACATTAAATTAATGTGAAAAAACAAAGAACATAAACATCTGAGATTAGAAGAAGATTTTAGTTCACAGTCTCACAGAGGAGCAGAGTCCACCTCGCTCACTGCTAATACCAAATGAACACTTCCTGTAGCTACTTGTCACAGTAAAGGCCTTCCAGCTAAGGCAATTGATTCATGCATTCTGGCTTTTGTTGTGACGTAGATGCAGGAAGTAGTTCAGGTCACTAAAGTTGTTTTCATTAAGAATTTTCTTTTCATTTTACCTTATTGGCCGGATCAGCTCCATCAATAAGGATGAATTTAAGAATGAAGAATAAAAGAAACAGCACGTTTACATTTACACAGGTTAAACAGAAGCTTATGTCTGATGATGCAGACTCGGCCCGGTCAGTGTTTCCATCCATTGTTCATGGATGTAATGTTGGTTCATTTTATCAGTTTAATACACTTTGCTGGTTAAATCAAAACATTTTAAGTGATTGTATGTTTTTATGTAAAATCTACTTCTTTAAAGTAACTGGTCATTGAATCGGTCAGATAAATGTGGTGATAAAGTGGCATGAAATGAAAGCATGAAATGAAAGCTCTCAGGTGAATTACAAGTATCTGAAAAGTGTCTGAGTGAATGTGCTCAGTTACAGTTCCCCACTGCAGGATGTGAACTGATGATGTGTTGATGTTTGTGTTGATGTTCATGTTCCTCTGGCAGATGGAAAACGCCGGTTATGAGCTGGAACGTCTCTATACCGACGTGACGTCGCTCTGCAGCAGGATCGAACTTCTGCCCTGCACCACTGCCAGAGACCGCCTCGCCCAATCAGGTAAGAGCTCCATCATTATTGTTTACCCAGCGACGAGGTGAAGAAGGAAATGAACAGTTTGAAATGAACAGAAGAACAGAGACGTGAACACACTCGGTGTCCCTTCAGAATAAACCTCCAGAAATCCACTGAGAAATCAGAGGAAAACAAGCTGCAGAACTTCATTGAGAATCCTGCTGTTTTTAAGTTTCCCTCAGTATCACAGTGTCTCAGTGAGAGGTCTCTGTTCATCCATGGTTTAATGCAGACAGGAGCTGATCACAGCTGATTCAGCTGCTGTGAATGGGACAGTTTGACTGAAGGGACACAGATACAGGAGAAAAGTCAGAGCTCAGGTTGTGGCTCACAGTTTGAGTCACTGTCTCAGCAACACTGTTCTTACTGTTGAAATCCCCAAAAGCAACATGGGAAGTGTAGTTCCAAAACTTAGAGCATGATAAAACAACACAGTCCTCCAGATTAAGAACCACAACACTAACGACCCCCCCCCTCCTCCCACCTCCTCCTCCCACCTCCTCCTCCTCCCCCTCCCATGCAGAAATGGCGAAGCGCGTGGCCAACATCCTGCGCGTGGTGCTGAGCCTGCAGCAGGGCGACACAGCGCCCGACTCCCTCGGCATCCCTCTCGCCCAGCTGGCGCCGCACATCACCCGCCTGCCGATGCCGGAGGACTACACGCTGGAGGAGCTGCGAGGCCTCACGCAGTCGTACCTGCGACAGCTCATCGTCAGCCAATGAGAACACAGAACAAGAGCAGGACAGCATCTTTGGGCGTTGAAGTTCAGCTGCTCACACGTCATGAAAGACTGATGCAGAACATTTTCCAAAAAAGAAAGAAGAACCGATCCTCGAGCTGAAGTCGGTTTGTCCTGTTTCTGAATCTTCAGTTTGAAAACTTTAACCTGAAGCTTTTTCACTTCCATTTTTCTGACTCAGTTCGTCCAGTGAAAAACAGACACGACGCGTCGACATCCTTCATCACATCAACAGGAAACAGGAAGTGACTCCTCGTCTAAACCGAATGGACCAGACCAGTGAGCTTCTTAAGTTTTAGCTTATTCACTTCAGACCTCACGTCTCGTGTCACATCAGTTCCTCTGTCTCATGCAGTGGTTCCCAAACTGTGACCTCACCTGAGCTCAGGTGAGGTCACAAGATGATTGACAGGAAGGTCACTGACGTGTTGCTGGTGCTGAGCAGTCGTTTCCTGTTGTTTCCATTTGCGTGTGAAAATCGATACGACTCCTGAAACTGCGTCTCATCATCACAGTGAACATGAACTCCAGCTCATTTATGTCTCAGTTGTGTTATAGTTGTGAGTCTGCCTGAAACTACGGATTATTTTCATTATAGATTAATGTCCTGATTAGTGATCAATGTGTTCGCGGTGATGTGACGTCCAAACCGCAGATGTTCAGTTCACTGTCGTGTACTGAAGGAGAATATTTGGTGTTTGTGCTCGAAAACTAAGTGAAAGGATTCAGTGATTATCAGTTATTAATTTTCTGGCGATGGATCAATCGTTGACAGATCGAAGTTCATTGTCATCAGGATAAACCTGAACAACCGGACACAGAGAAAATGAGAACAGAACAGGATCAGTTCCTGAGAGTGTTGATCACAGCTCAGGTTTCTGGGGTCAGGAACCGATAAACGTCTGGAGGTCGAACACACGGATGAAACATGACGCCTGTGTAACGAGTGATTACGGATCTGAAACGCCAACGATCAGTTCATCAAGAGGTCGGATTAAAGATTCACACTGAGCACTGCAGCGTGACCTCTGACCCTGAAGGAAGTGCCGTGTTATTGATCCGACTCATTTTTTCATTCGAAGATTTGGTTTTATTGTAAGTAAATAAAAAGAGCCCTTAGCTTAGCTTAGCTTAGCTTAGCTTAGCTTAGCTTAGCTGTGCGTGACATCTGTCCATATGTGAATAAAGGCGATTTGACGTTAACGAGCGGTGATGATGTACAAACAGCTTCCTGTGTTCGGAGACGACTCGGAGGAAAACTGAACATGCAAAATGTAAAATGATTAATGGTCTATTTTTGTAGATTTCTTGTTTTTCAGTATGGTTTGAATGCAAGTGTGTGTATGTGCATGTAACCAGAGATAAACAACAACAAACACCTTGTTTTGTTTTTTTTTAGCTGTTAATTACAGTGAAGCGTTTCCTTCCAAACCAGCTGCCGACCAGAGATTTCACTGCATGTAATTATATAAATATTGTATATTTTTGGAAAATCAAACGGGGACATCAGGACATTTTTATCCTCCACCTTTAATTCTTCATAATTTGGATGCAAAGTGTTTTGGAATGAAACCCTTCACTGATTGATCGACTGATCGACTGGTCGTTTTGCTTTTGGTTGTAGATGAACTCTCAGCTTGCTTTTTTTTTTTTCTAAGTAAAATCAGTTTCACTGTTTCTCAGCAAACAGGGCGCTGAAGTGTGTGTGTGTGTGCATGTTTACTGATGATTTTGGTGATATTTTTTAATAAAGTCAAGTAGAAATAAACTTTTGTTTTTCATGTTATTTCTGGATCCTGGCTCATCTTATCAGAAACCTCTTCACTGTTCGGTGAAGAGGTTTTAGTCTCTGATGAGCAGAGACTAAAATATTAGACCGATCGTTTCTTCATTTAAACTCTCTCATTTTCTGAGGATCAATATTTAATTTTCACACCAAAAATGTTTGAACTAAAATATACTGAACTAAAGACTTGAGACCAGCGTTCATTCAAATAAAGAGCCGATGATCTGTTTTTACACACACACTTTATTACAGAGGATTATCCACCGTCACTGTTCAGCCACAAACACTCGTCAGATTAACTCACAGTCGCTTCAGTAACAAACGGCACGAGAACATTTCGACATCAGCAGGGTTAAAAGAAAGAAGAGAACGCGATCAGCTGATTCATTTAGATCCATGAGATAAGTCTGACATGCTGGAGTTCTGAAGCCGACCCGTTCAAAGGAATGATGCAACGTTTCCTCCAGCAGCAACAACAACAACAACAAGACAACAAACACATGGAGGATTTGAACTTAATAAATACTCAGGTGATGCCTGACCACCTCCCTCAGATCACCTATGTGACCCCAGTCGTGTGAAATCAGAATGTAAACTGTGGACAGAGGATGACCTCCGGCTGCTGACGTCAGAGGTCAGAGGTCAGGCTCGTGTCCTCACTACAGATCTCTATGTGACCAAGTACTCCTGGCGCTTGTTGAGTCGGACCTGGCAGAGCGAGACGGCGCCCACTGCTACGTAGATGGCAGCGGCGATGAAGCAGTTGATGCCGACCTGGTTGTAGAGACTGTAGATGTTCTGAGGAGGATTTTTACTGCAGGAGAGAAGAACACGGGTTCATGTGGACTGGACCGGGATCAGGTGTCAGTCATGTGGTTACGTGTGACCTGGTGTTTGTGGGAACTGCAGGATTTTAAAGGTACAGTATTTAAAGCTCTTCATAAGCTGAGTCTCGATCCAGATGTTTTAGAGACCTGCAGTAGATCTAACGTCTCTTCGTGTCTGAAAACCTGCTGCTCCAATGTGTGTTTAAAGTGGGGTGGACAAAATAACAGAGACACTTAAACTAGCAGTGTGTGTATTTCCTTTGTAGTAACTCACTCGTTACGAATGTCCTCCTCTGTGAAGGGGACGTCCTCGATCAGGACAGCCGACTTTGCGCTGAAGAAGATTCCCAGCATCGCCTGAAACACATAAACCGGGTTAGGACAGAGTGGGTCAACGTGAGGCTCAGGGACACATCAGAGGTCGCAGGAAGTCTGTCTGATTATTTTCTAATCATTAATGTGAGAATCGATAAATCGTGTGGGCATCAGGACGCTGCAGCTCACGTTACGACCACAGGAGCCGTTCATAACGAGGGTTCTCTGCATGTTCCACAAAGAACCTTTAAACCTTTTATTTTAAAAAAATCACCAAAAACGATCACGGGAAACTTCACGTTCGAGTTTTGGACCTTTCAAAGTTTCACTTTGGACTTTTTCACACTTTTCTGACGTTTTACAGCCAAAACTGAGGAAGTGGAAAAACTGACTTCCTGCTCTGAAACGTCACAAGAGCCAAAATAAAAAGTCACATGATTCATGTGAAGTTTAAAATCTTCCGTCGGATCGTCAGAAAAAGACGCCAGAGTTCGATCTCACTGATCAGTGTGTTGATTCGGGCTGATTACTTTCTCGATTAATCGATCAAACGCTTTATCTGTAAGGTGTAAGAGTGAAAGTCTGTTCTCATTTCCCACAGCTCAAAGAGAATTATTCACACAGCTGTTTTATCTGACCAACTGTCTAAAAGCCAAAGAATCGACCAATCGTTGCAGCTCTCATACCGATCACTGAGGCTGTGGCCTTTTCTCAGCTTGGCCTACTTGGGCTCCGTCTATTAACCGGAGACGAATCTCGGGGACTACTCCGCGACAGACGCTCTGAGTTTCATTCTTTTCTCTCACGAACTTTAACAAAACACCAGAAGTTTAGGTTTGATCTCATTTCTAAAAACGTCCTGAGGAACATCTGACTCGCTGAACAGCATCACTCCAGGAAATAGTCTGTTCCACAGATCTGGATTTCTTACCAGCATGATGACCCCCCAGATGCTGATCACTATTCCGCACGCGGCCATCTTCGGCCCGCAGAACAGAAGCGACGGCATGTCGGTGTTCGGTCTAGTGGATCCTTCCGAGGCGGATTCTGTTCCTGATTCACTGAACTCACAAACGTTCTGTCAACGAACGACGGAACAACCGAGCCTCACGGTCAGCTGATCCACATCGCTCGGCTTTACTCGGAGGACTTCGATTAGCGTCGTGACCCGCAGCGAAGCGACCAATGAAAACGTCTAAGACCACACGCCCCGCCTTTTCCTCTGAGGCTGACCAATGGTGTTCGACTTCCATAATCGCGCATCATTCCTTTCATCCGTCTACCTTTGTTGTAGAATATTTATAATATTTTTTATCTGAGCATGTAATTTATAAATGATTTAAAATATAATCACAGCGCTAAATTATATACGTATCGCCCAAAGTTTCATTAAAAAATCCCGCCAAGCTCTCAATGGAAGCCCGCTAATGAGAGCGAGCTAGCTAACGTTACAGAAGCTAACTTTAGCTAGCAGCTAGCGGTGTGCGTTCGTGTTATTGTTTTGATTGAAGAACACATTTCCAGAAGAAAAGTTTCAGCTCTTTCACCGAAATGGCGTCCGCCTCTGCTAAGGTACGTTTCTCCGTGTGTCTGGACTCTTACAGGTCGCTCCGTGCATCAAAGCGAACAGCAGCTGTTAAGAGCGCAGGGCATGGAGCCGTACGCCAAACTTCACTCAGAAATCCGTTCATTTTAGGCCTATGATGAAAAGGAGGACTTAAAAGTGCTTAAAGAGAGAAAAACGTAAAGCACCTTTAATATGAATAGGATCTGTAGATAGTTTCGGTATATAACTGCTGCTCCAAACGTGTCCTCTTAAAGCAGAAATCCAAACGTTACTTGTTATAATAAACGTCAGTAGCTGAACGTGTCCATCACAGTTCACAGAACAAAACTGAGACTCTGGAGAAGCTGGAGCCAGAGAGAGTTTAAAAATATCGAACAGGTAGTTGATTATAAAAATGATCCAATCACTGCAGCTCTGCAGTCAGGTGTAAAAAGTAACGATAAGTTTATATTATCCGTTTATTTGCTATCTGTTTTTTCGGTTAATCATTTGGTCTGTTAATCATCAGAAAACATGGAAAATATCCAGAGATCTGTTTCTTCACTTTTCTTTGGTCCAAACCAACCAGAAGCAGTAAATTCTTGAAGCTGACATTTTTCTCCTCAACATTTCCATAAACACTTCATCAGGTCTCCAAACAGCTAAACGTTTTTCAGGTCTCAGACTGCATCACTTTAACCTTTAATGTTTCCTGAAGCCAAAACTACTGTGATCCTCTTCAGGTGGGGGAGATTTTCTCTGCAGCAGGAGCTGCCTTCACCAAGCTGGGGGAGCTGACCATGCAGCTGCACCCGGTGTCCGACTCCAGCCCTGCAGGGTGACACACACACACACACACACGATGCACTTTATTAGTCCTAAAGAGAAAATGCGGTAGAGGTAAATAACAAACAATGTAATTAAAGGACAAAATATAAACAATAACTAAAGAGACAAACAAACAATAAAAAAATAAAAATCATCATCATGGATACAACACAACAGACTCTACACTGAGACACACAGCTGCGTTCAGGGTCCAGGCTCTGAGCTGAAGTCCGGACTTCCTGTGTGTTGAGACGTTTCGTTTGTCTTTGTCCTCAGAGCCAAATGGACAGAGACAGAGATCGAGATGCTTCGATTGGCGGTGCGTCGCTTTGGAGACGACTTGAACAACATCAGCACCGTGATCAAAGAGCGAACCGTGTAAGTTCATCACCTGACTGAACGAGTAATCACCTGATCTATGCTGGACTACTGTAATTCCCTGTTATCAGGATGTTCAGTTAACTCTCTAAAAAGCCTCCAGCTGATCCAAAATGCTG